>DVZL01003569.1:0-13852 GCA_018236625.1 Lasaia peninsularis
TATTAGTTTCGGCACGCGAGATAAAATGCATCAGTTTCCACGTCATTACATCAGTCAAACAAAAATCGCGTTACCAATAGTGTTTTATTATTTTTAATATCCAATAATCCAGCCCTATCACCAGGGTGACGGTTCTGTTCAGGAGAATTTTTTTAAATACGTAGGCAAAAAACTGCCACATTACAAATCTTTTTGACAGGACGAAGTCTGTCGAATCAGCTAGTTTCAAAATATTTTTTTTAATTTAGAGACAAGTCAAACACCTACTAACAGTGTTTAGTGTGTAGTGACAGATTATAATAATACATAGTCTGTGGTGTCCATCAGAGCCCGCCCGGTTTGAGGTGACGTCACATAACGTGTCGGCGCGGAGGGAGGCGGGAGCGACGCTGTCGTGCGAGGCGCGGGGGGACGCCCCACTACGGCTGACGTGGTCCAGGGACGGGGCCCCGCTTGACCTCACTACCTACAGGTAATCAACCAAAAACAAACATCCTAATATTATTCCAGTTCAATCACCATTTAAAGTACCTGGCCGACCGAACCTCACTCGGTAGTTCTTTTTTGTCAGTGCAACAATGTCAGCTTTGCCTGCTTGAAAAAACTGCCATCTGATGGTAAGCTTACGAAACTGGAGTAGCTACGGGACAGATTGTATAGATGTCTTGATTTTCTCAACATCATAAGACCTAGACTTATATTGATCAATTCGTTTTACACAAGAACTATTATGATTAATCTTTTACTTCCCAAAACCCCTGGGTACCAAATTTCAGCGAAATCGTTAGAGACGTTTCCGAGATCGCCGGTAGGTATTAAAAAATAAATATACATAAATTGCTCGTTTAAAAGTATTTTAAAATATATATATAACTAGCTTTTCGCTCGCGGCTTCGCCCGCATGAATTATTTTAATAACCCGGAAAACTTTTAAAGGACAGAATTTTTTCCGACTTATACTTAATACTTATTGCATAAAAATATACCCTCTTTTTAATGTAGTTTGTTAAAAAGTAAATAATAAAATATTCAAGAAAATCGTGGGTTTCCTAAATCTTTAACATGTATATTACGTATATACAAGAATTGCTTGTTTTAAGGTAATTCTACTAATGAAAATAATATAATATATTTTGTTATAATATTCACATTCCACAATGTGGTAGATTATATAATTGAACATATATTTTTTGTAACAACTTTTTACTAGATGCATACCGCAAATTAATTATTTTTGTTTAATTTCATTTCAGACTAAGTATATCGGAGGCCAAAACTGACAGCGGACTGAGGTCACAGCTGTACATCAGTCGCACGGACAGACTCGACTCCGGCGTTTACAAATGCCAAGCCGTGAACGCTTTCGGACACAGCGATCATTATATATATTTATCCGTCCAAGGTACGCATCAACATCATTCTATCGACTTCTTCATCTTAGCCTTATTCCTTATTATATCAAGTGATATCGGTCGGCTACCTAATCTAGAGGATTCGACCAGGACACCAGTTTTTACGCAAAGCGACTGCCATCTTACCTCTCCAACCCAGAAGGGAAACTACATCAGAACCTAAATTAGGTCGAATTCAATGAGTCCGGGTTTCCTCTCTAAGCATTCATACTAATACCAATCATCAATGTCTTGCATTATACGTTCATCCCACCATAAATTTATAATCTTTAAAATGTGTATTAACATTCAGCTTTACCAGAAACTTGGCAGAAGCCTCGCTTGCTGGAGATGCAATTATTCCGCTAGATTACTATTTATTATAAATTCTAGCTCATTAGCTCAGGTACGGCGGCGCCTGTATAATTGATGAATATAATCCATACGAGATTGAATAATACAACGCCGTAGGAAGCTATTATTTGATTTACTACCGGGTTTCACTAAAAGGAGGAAATGTTCTGTAACTAATTATTAAGTTCTCATATATTATGCTGATACTTACTTGTAGAAGGAATCTTTTTTTAAGGGGTAAGACAGTGAAGAGGCACACTGGTCTCCTGATGGTAAGAGACAACCGTAGGCTAGACACCATAAATATCGTGCCATGTGGTCGGGCTGTTATACCATATGTGCAAGTCCACCGGCTATCCTATCCTATGGACCAGAACACGACAATGTCATTATAGCAGTGGATCCCTACCCAGGCGAGTTGCTGCACAACACTACCACCAGTGGTCATGTTCGTAGTTAACCTTTGCTCGCCTCTTACGAGCTGCCTGGTTGGAAGGAATTTTGTTTTAGAAATGTGTACGATGCTTTCCTTCATCTTAAGAGCACGTAGAAAATGTACATAAGTTAGAACTCATTGGTACACGGCGGGGTTCGAACTTGGACTACCCGAATGGAAGTCCGAAGCGCGTATAGCTAAACCGCCGAGGCTCCTATAATCGATTACTCTGCTCAATTTGATTCAAAAGTACCTCGCTCAACATTCCTTCGTAAAATTTCCAGAGAAGCCCGAGACCCCTATGTCCCTGTCGGTGACGGAGATTCTGTCCCGCGGTGTGCGGTTGTCGTGGAGCCAGGGCTTCGACGGCAACTCGCCGGTGGAAGCCTATACGCTGCAGCATTGCGCGCTCGCAGCTCAGGGCGCCATCCGCGTCTCGCACTGGGACTCCGCCGACACGCTCAACATATCCGTCCACGGGTCCACACACTCCCATGTTACGTGAGTTCCACGTCATCAACCTATGAGAATGAGATAGCAGGCCCTATTTGAATTAGACATATAAATGCGGGCAGGTCATTGTTAGGAGTGTAAATTGCAGACAGTGCTTTCAGTTCCATGTTCAAACGTGATATCTTTTACATTTATTCAAAGTATTTGTGATTTTTTTCACGATTTTAGCGAAGGCCTATTGATTCGTCTCTTTCGTCTTGCTAAATGATGTTGCCACTTCACATGATTAGGAAAACTGCATACACAAATATAAAAAAGAAATCGCGTCTGTGGTGTAACGTTGCGGATGTTGCCTATTAAAACCGCATAGGATTCCGGGTTCAATTCCCAGGTCGGACATCTTTTCCTAAAATATTTTTTAGATTATTCTGAGTAAGCCATGTGGCCATAGGCTTGTCATCTATTACATCATGGGCTCTTTAAGTACCTTGGCTAGTTGTGGGTGTTTTAGTACATCTACTGAACTTACGAGTCTGACTGGAAACTGGGAAACAAGCGAAATACTTGTCGACGGAGCATTGGTGGCTCTTTAAATAAATTTTATTTTATTTCAGTCTTACCAAAAAAGGTGATATACATTATGAAGCGCTGCTAGGCAATCTGAAACCACATACGGCCTACATGATCCGCATTGCAGCCATCAACCAAATAGATCGCAGCGCCTACACCGAGCCTGTAGTTGTCAAAACCCAAGAGGAAGGTAATTCAACTGGATTTATCTTAATATTTCCTTTTGGAACGAAGTTCCTTATCGCACGTTGTGAAAGGGGGCTCAGACGGAAAAAAATCTTACGAAAAAAAAAGTTGGCACGACACTTTTTGCTATAATAATCCGGCGACGACATACACAACGTGGGTGCGTATGTCGTCATCGGATTACTATAGCAAAAAGTGTCGTGTTATTATCGATTAAGTAATGAAGGAATTGTAATAAAAAAAATCGTAAACTTCGTTCCATCCGGATTTCCCTTGACACCTCTCAAATTTTTTTATGAGATAAGACAGCGAACAGGCACATGGGTCTCCTGATGGTAAGAGACAACCGTAGCCTATCGACACCATAGATGTTGTAGGTGCGCTACTGCCCTGTGTATGTCTACCAGCTACCCTACAATGTCATTATGGCGACAGGAATAGATATTGCGGTGGATCCCGGGCAAGTTGCAGCACTGCACTCTACCACCAGTGAGTTGATATAAGACGAATGAACAACCTCGGTGGCTTACGGTGCTTCGGATTGTCATTCCTGTAGTATAGGTTTGAACTCTACCATGTACCAATAAGTTTATCTAGCTCACATTACCCAAGTGCTCTTATGGTGAAAACAACATCGTGAGGAAAACTGAACCAAATTCTAATTAATCTAGGATTGTACCTCGTTTCCTTTAAGGGTTTCAGAGTTCAGATAACAGTCGCTCTGAGTAAAACTTGCGCCTCTTTTAAATCCCTTAGACATTATTATTTATCACAGGATAATATGATAAAGTTGTAATTGTATGTACTCAATAAATTGATTAAATATTTGCGTCATATAGCCGGTATTTTATGACCATCTCAATAAATATCTAAATGTAGGACTTTAACTTAAAGTATAAGTAAAAATAGTTGAAATGAAATGAAATGAAATTTATTTAATTTAATAGTTGAAATGGAAATATTAAGTAAATCGCGTGTTGATACTCACTAGTAGTGAAAATTACTTATTAACGAAAGTGAGGTCAATAAGTTCTATATAAAATGTGTTTGTCGTGGTAGCACCGTCGGAGGCACCGGGCGGAGTGGCGGTGGCGGCGGGTGGACCGGGCGAGCTGGCCGTGTCGTGGCGCGCGCCCGGACGGCCGGCCTGGCACGGGGAGCTGCTGGGGTACGCTGTGGCCTGCACAGAGCTGGGGCCCGACGGCCTGCCGCTCGCCAATTCTACCAGGTTCATTGCCCCATCTTAAAATCTTTGCCGCCTCGGCCAGCGACGCTTTTAGAAAATTTACGCTTGTTAGTTAATATTAAAATAACTGATTTCAGGGTTTCGTACCCAAAGGGTAAAACTATTACTAAAACTCCGCTGTCCATCAACTGTCTAACACCAGACTGTGTCTCATGAAATGTTCACAGATGATATATTTCTGTTCCCGATATAAGAACTAATGCTAAAAACAAAACAAAATAAATATGTAAAGGTCTCATAAACGTGATTTCTTTGCCGTTTTTCATATATATAATTATACAGAACCCTTCGTGAGTGAGTTCGATTCGTACTTGTGCGTTTTTTTTATAAGACGCTACATATAAAAAAAACATTTTTTGTTCTGACTAATATGGTGTCCAGGCTGCTTCACTGAAAGATAGCTGATGCTATAAGAAGTGACTTGGGCTACCTTTATTCGAGTTTAAATCCAGACGAGGTCGCGGAAACAACTAGTCAAAATTAAAAAGATATAGTATGTTTTATTGAAACTTTATTCGGTGTACTACATACTTTTAATACTTATTGGTATTATTGATTGCATAACTGATAATTATTTTTTCTGATGCAGAACGCTAACAGTGAATGGATGGTCGGCGACGGAGCTGAGCCTGACGGCGCTCAAGAAGTTTACGCGGTACGAGGTTCGAGTTCGAGCGTTCAACGGGGTGGCCGCCGGCCCGCCTTCGGCGCCTGTCACCGCCACCACGCTGGAGGGAGGTACTGAATTCTTTCACATCAAACAACACACGCACGCACGCACACTTAGGATTAAAGTGACGTTACTCAAAATTTATGTAATACTCAATTTTACCATTTCACTATAAATATAAACTTACATTGTAATTGTGTACTCAAAAGGCTAATTCACAAAATTTGGTTAAAACCAATCGCTCGCGAAACACAAAAGAGATATATCAAGATGTATTCAATACTATAATTTGTTAAAGCTTTCTTGCTCATTTATTACAAATTGCATTTTTTGAATTCTGTCTTTAATTCTAAACGTGCAACATGAAGATAACCCATCAAGAATGTTATGCGGGTACCTGAATTACTGTTACAACTTCGTTTAGGCCTTACCCCGTTTGTATTTAAAACTAGCAGACCCGACGAGCTTCGGGCCACCGGGCTAATAAGTTAGTATAGGAAAAATTAATGCACTTTTATTCCTATGTTCCAAACATTTTTTTTTTTCATAAGAACCTTCCTCAGATTTCATCAAACGCAGCAAAAAAGGAATCCACCAATCAGTTCAGACATTACCTCAAAATTTAACGAAGGAGTTAATTCAGTCATTACTTTATTTTATTGTACTTTATTCATGTATCTCCTTGTTTGATATTGTTCAGTGCCTGAAGCACCCCCGACTCGTGTGTCGTGCGGCGCATTATCGTCTTCTAGCGTGAAGGTGTCGTGGGGCCCGCCACCAGCGGAGGCGCGCGGGGGCGTCGTCCAGGGGTATAAGGTCATTTACGCCCCACTCACCACGAATCACGGTAATTATACAGTCTTTGAACTCTTCATCCATATTAAAAAACCAACCAAATTCGAGTCGGACTCGAGCATGATGTGTTGCGTATTATCTGTAGTTGTGGTATATATCAGCCCATTTACATGTGTATTTGTTGGTATAGTGGTAATAGACATAGACTTTCTAGCTGTCATGGTTCTTAAGATATAGCCTGGTGACAAACAGACAGACAGCTGCATCTTAGTAATAGAGACCCATTTTTAGTCTCAAGAAGTCTTAGTTGCCGAAAACTTTATTCCACCGTTTTTTCTCCTAGCTGACTAGCTTATAGTAGATAGTATTAAAATAATTCGGGTATAATTTATATTAAAATAATGGTACTATCTGGAGATAACTCTCCTAACAACAACCTCTCGGCAATAATCATATCATAAAGCAGGCTATCTCACTCTCACATGCCCAGTTCATTTTGAAATTGTCAGTTTTAGAAAGAGTTAACAGTATTACGCATTTGCAATAGGTCGTCGTTAGGTTAGTAATGTAATCTTCAGATATTACTTTTAGCTTCATGGTGTCAACTTTCCCCATAAATAAATGATTTTCATTTTAATTCAGCTGATGCCGCAGAAATCAAGCGAGTGAGTACGACGGACACTTACCTCCACACGCTGCACAAGTACACCAACTACTCCATACAAGTGTTGGCGTTCACCGGCGCAGGCGACGGCAAACGCAGCTCGCCCGTCTACTGTATGACTGAAGAGGATGGTAAGCTTTTACACTTTTCATAGAAAAATATTATTTTTAGACAGTTCTTTGCAAATCAACACTTAACATGTCTAGTTAAAGCTCTTGGTCCTTCGAGTCCAGTCAAAACAATTTTCTTTTTCAAAATTTAGAAGCCAGGTTATTGAATTCCAATTTGATTCTTAAATGATTGACTACGAAATTATGTAACATATTATTCTTTATTTGAGTGATAATTTACTAGCTGAACAAAATTGAAATGAAATAATTAATTCGTACCAATTATACTTGTAAGTGAGGTTTTATGGTATAAGACACAGGCTTTTCTCGTGGTGAAAGAAAACTGTTGCATAAAAAATATTAAAATATTTGTGGTATAAGACACAGGCTTTTCTGGTGGTGGGAGAAAACTGTTACCTAAAGAAAATAAAAATATTTATCTTATAGTTGAAGTTATGTCAATATTTAATGGTTTCAAACACGGAAGTTTTAGTAGCAAGCATAGATGCTTCATGATTACGACACCTGCGAGAGGCAAGCAATATATGATAAACTGAATCAATATCTATTATCGATAGTAAATTTTAAGCTGCGGTAGTAATACTTTTGGCACTCTCAAACATATTATGTGTCACCAATAGTTAAAACACGTATGATGTTGTTGGTGACGTAACATTGATATTCCTACCAGCCAAATAACGACGCTTCCATAAAATTTTTAATTTGTTTTTTGTACAGTTCCATCAGCGCCAGAGAAAATCAAAGCACTACCTTATTCGAGCGACTCTGTATTGGTCAGTTGGTTACCACCGGTCCACCCAAACGGGATCATATCACACTACACAGTGTACTACAGAGAAGCTGGGCGGTGAGTCATTTGCACAACAGATAAAAATATCGAACGAATTTGATATCAATTTCTCCAATTACATACAGACATAAATATCTTCACGCCGGGTCCCTCGCAAAGTAGGCGGAGAGCACCGAGTGTCAAGTGCCTCCATGCGTACTGGCCTAGCTTCTTCTACGTTCATTAATCACTTCATACAAACACGCCAGTTTTTGAGACTTTTGACAACACCTTCGGATAATACTCGAGCCATTTGGTCGTGTGATGTCAATTTCTCCAAATAAATTATTTAAACCAAATGAATAAGAGCGACAATATCTTGATATTTTTTTATAATTACATTAATTGTTGGAAAGAAATATGCTGATACATTTTCTTGATGATTATTACAACTAGTAGTTTACTCTCAAACATAATGTGAAGTAGTCCCAGTATGATCGTTTACGCAGATTAGGTAAGCACTCGAGTTTCACGGTGTCAGCCGACAAGAATCCCGAGCTGGAGCTGATGTACCAGGTACGAAACCTACTGGAGAACCAGCTGTACGAGTTCTGGGTGTCCGCCACTACCGGCTCTGGAGAAGGGGAGTCCACGCTCGTCGTCGGACAAGGACCTAGTTCCAGAAGTAAGTGTAAAATTTTTAACCTTCAGGTGAAAAGTTTCAATCGCTATGCTAAACTTTGTTGGCACTTTTCGTCTATGCCGAACAATAAAATAGTTTCTACTTCTCTGGCAGTATCATAAAAAGCCTCAGATTTGATATCATGTGAGTCTTTTCTTATTTTACTTCTGTAAATGGTTCTACCTGTATTTACAGAGCTTAAAATCCATATTTATTTTAAGATAAAAGAGTTTTCAAGCTATGATAGTTGGACGACTTACAGTGAGAGTTGTTACGTTTGTAATTAAGAAACTTCAAACTTACGATTAGGAAAAAAAATAATAATAGTAGAAGAATATGTAAAATATTTTAATTGTATTGCGCATTAATAAATTATAGCCAAGCTTAAATTTTGGTTATATTCCGTCCCCTACGGAAACCCCTTTTTGATTAATAAAAGCCTTTAATCTTCTGCAAAACACAGAATAACTTCGCTGTCTAAATTTGATCACGTTGATTCAGCGTGAGTCTCCGGGGTACAGATAGATAGAAAATGCGTTCCGTCGCTCGTTTCTTGTCACCTAGACCTATTTTTTATAATAACTTTAATGTATAAAGTCGGATACTCTGCAGTTTAATACATTAATACATGAGACTATCAAGGAAATGTCAAACGCCAACATCTCGAATTCGGTGTGATCCGGAGATACTTTGTCCGTAGTACCGGCGCGCGTGGCGTCGTTCGGCGGGCGGCGCGCAGTGGGCGCGGGACGAGCGGCGCTGCTGGCGTGCTCGTGTGTGGGTGCGCCGCCGCCCCGCTCGCGCTGGACGCACGCGCGCGCGCCCGTCACGCATCACCGGTACTACCAGGTCACGCGCGCTGGACACCTGCATCTCCGGGGTAAGATTTCAAATGTATCTGCTTCAAACGTTTTCAGGAATACGGAACTTTGCGATATCGAAGCGGAATTGAATTGACACAAAAATCGCTCGCGTAACCCGCGATATCCGATATTTGAATATTCAAAAGTGATACATTTTCGATGAGCTTCACACGAGTCTGATATTATTTATTTACGTATATAACTATTACAGAAGTAAACGAGCAGTCGTCTGGTAACTTCACGTGCACGGCGACGAACAGCATCGGCGAAGACTCGATAGTGTACGTGGTGACGGTCATCCTGCCGCCGGGCGCGCCGACGCTGTCACTTCAGTACACCACGGCCACCAGCATCAAGCTCAACTGGCGGATGCCTCCGGAAAGCACACAACCAGTTTTAGGTAGCTTGAAGATGAGCAAAATAAGTTTCATAGACTTACGATTCTACAAACAAAAATCAGCAATATTAATAAAATGCCACATGGAAGGGAAGTACCTTTAAGAAGACTTTATTTAATTTAAAAAACAATTTAAGCAGCGTGCATGGATTTTTAAATAAATTGTTTTTTAGATTAAAATAACGTCGTCTTTCAGCAAAATGTTCTGTCTGCGATATTTAAGATACTTCCTCTCCACCTGGCACGCCCTGTACGTTAGACCATAAACAGAATCGAGCTTATTTTTGAGTATTTTAATAAAGTAATATATTATATGTCACATTTTAAGTTATCCGCCCAGTCGAGCTTCTAAATCTTCTACTTAGTTGTACATCCAAAGAACATAGCGATATTTTGTGTATATCGAAATCAGGCGATCACCTAAAATTCATCATTATCAAACTACAAGTGTTTTGGTAGTTAGCTTAGCCACAAAGAGTTTTGAGCATAACTTCATACAGCAAATAATTTTCAGGTTATATACTCCATTATAAACAATTACAAGAGACTGAATGGCACGCTGTGGAACTGTCACCTGAGCTTACGTCATACACCATGGACATGTTGAAGTGTGGGACCACGTATAATGCCAAGATCCAAGCGCAAAATAAAATATCTCTTGGACCTTCAAGCGAAATCCTCACCGCAACTACAAGAGGAGGACGTAAGCATACATTTATGTATATCTTCTTTAACTATAAACTTATTTCAGATTCATAGAAACATTTTGTTAAATAATTATATTATAGTGACTTCTCATTTCCCCTACTTGAGACCAAACAATAATCTCATACCGTTTTCTCTAATTAACTGAAGTATTTAAGACACAAAATAAAATAATCATTAATTGTAGTCTACTTTGCGCCGCAGTCATGAGTTATCTGTCCCAGTCACGATATGGACGCAAGTCACATTAGGTACCCAAATAATATTGAGAGCTCGCATACCCTACTGTCAAAACTGTTGATGTCTGCATCTCACGTTTTAACAAACAGATTTGCAGTGTTTCTTTAACTGTAAATCATCAAACAGGTCCGAAGCCACCAAAACCTGAAGAACACGTCCAAATGAACTCCACCGCGATTAAGGTTAACTTTTACGCATGGCGCGACGGCGGCTGTCCAATCGTGGGGTTTCGCGTCGCCTACCGACGCGCGGGAGACGAGCATTGGATTAAGGTACAAAAAAGTAAATTTTCTACCACGGATCGCCAATATTTTGTCATTCATTGATAGGATCAGAAAAACTTTTGTTCATGTGGACCATACAAGCGGTAATTATACGGTGACTGCATTGATATTTTTGATGTAAAAAAAATATATTTTTTACAAATAAACCTTTCCATGCGTGTCAACAGTTATGCATAGCACATGTACGAAAGAATAATGAGTATTATGGTACTTATGTCCGAGTTAAATTGATGATACATTTTGAAATATCGAGCTAAACTAATACAGTTCCAGTCAGTTGTTAAGCCGTAACAGTTTTAAAATAGCGTAAGTTTACCAACTAAACCGTAAATTTAATTTAAAAAACATGGTTTATTTATTATTTAGTGCACTGAAAAAATAGTCAAACATTAGATTTTGTACATCTGTTCACTAAAAGTAAAACAAATAGGTTGGCGATGGGTTAAGTGCAGCCAGTCACGTGTTGGGGGACCTGGCCCCGGGCACCTGGTATGAGATCGCGGTTGAGGCGTGGAGTGATGCTGGAATAGAGAGAGTCACTCTCCTCGCCGACACGCACACCTTAACTGGAGGTAAGAAGTTTGGTATTAATATGTAGGTAGGTGAAATTTGTTCGCTTAGATACGGTCGCTCTTATAAGCGCCGCCTTACGCGTGGCAAATAATGCCACCGCCTAGACAAATGAGCCCCGTGTGTCATACGGCCGCCACTATTGTGTGTACTGTCCGCTTAGTCAGTTTTGCCTTTCAAACACCGGTATAATTTATTGTTACAAAGTTCGAAGAAGATAAAAAAACACTTTTTACTAAATGCATAATATGTATAATGAAAAGAATGTAACTTCCTTAATTAAAGACGCTCAACTAATATTAGGGCGTATCCCGGCGTGGCGCGCAGCGAGCGGCGCGGTAGGCGCGGCGCGCGCGGCTGCACTGCGCACGGTGCTGGTCTCGTGCGCCGCCAGCGCTGTCGTCATCATCGCCGCACTGGCCGCACTACTGTGCATCCTGCACGGCAAACGCAAGTACGGATACACTCTACGCCAGGATTTGTCCAAATTTGTACTGTCACGAACCACTTTCCCTATGAATAAATAAACTTTTTTGTTGTTTTATCTAACTATAAAATAGAAATTCGAAAGTAGTTGATTGCTAATCGCGCTGCCCGATGCTCAACGCAGCGTATTCTTTAGAGGTGGTTAGTTTACCCATAAATTTCTAAATAAATATACTGAGTACTGATACTGAGACTGGATCCCTGATACTCGTGGTATGGACGTATAAGGAACACCACTTCATGGAACTTTGCTCTATGCTATGTACCGTCACCTCAGCCTGCGTACAATAAATGGATTAAATATAATATACTGGCTTTGACCAGAAGGCCATTTTCGTTTATAACTATTTAAACACTATGTACACTATTAGCTGTTGGTCTTATGTATTTACGCGTGCTTTGATCAGTATGATATGGCTTGAATTGGCAGATTTGGTGGTTGTTAAACGGGGTACGGTAGTTTTTTGCTTGTTTTATTTATAAATTCAAAAAAAGTTATATTAGAATTTATTTTAAGTACTACAATGATTATTTTAGGAAATTTTAACTTTCTTTTTTACAGGTTTTTCTGTCTTTCAAGCGACCATTACTTACGGGATAACAGAAAACTAAGCGAAAGTAATGAGGCCGAGCGGGAGAAGCTTCGGGAAGGACACAAGTTGTACTCTTCTTCCTCCATCAATGGAAACGAGAAATCCAACGATGACTCATCAGGTATAGCAATATTGGATTCTAAATATACTTAAGGAAACAAATAGACCGATATTAATTATGTGTCGCCTTGGCTAAGATGCTGTAGCTTATTACATAGAAACCCTATTATTTCTTCCCGAACACGATATGACGAGCACTGATATTAAGTTGCAGGATAACTAAATTCGGTGTAGTATTAATAAGAAACAAACACACGGCAGATACTCGTAGACAATGTTCTGTCCATTCCTAGTGCCATAATCGAATTGTTCATTTCAAAGATACATATTATATATCTTCTCGCCATGTCCCTTACGGGGTAGGCAGAAAATAACGAATCCCTACATACTTGCCTAGCTTCCTTCACATCTAAATGATTACCTAGTACCTTTACTTCTATTATCCCCGAAGAGGTACGCAGTCATGTGCTAGTATAGTTACGTCCACGATTAGCCAAGGTTCTAGGGCCCTGGTGTGATAGGTGGCAAGCCTATCGCCACTTCAGGCACATTTTGATCCCGGGCTATGTAATGCTTACTCAGAAAAATCTGAAAAACATTTAAGAAAAATTGCCCGCCCTGGGAATTGAATCCGCGACCCTACGCGGCTGACGGTCTTAACAGGCGACAGTCGTACCGTTATACCACTGAAGCGATGTTTTATTTTATACTTGGATAATGGTATATTCCAGCGGAGCTGTATGAGATAAGTCCTTACGCAACGTTCGGCGGCGCGGGCGCGGTGCACGCGCTGCAGTTCCGCACGCTCGCGCGTCGGGACGATGACGCCGCGCCGCCGCACCGCCGCCGCCGTCGCGCGCCGCCCTGTGACCACTACCGCTACGGTAACTGCTACTTACAAAGTGTACTTTTCTTTTTTTACCATTCTAAAAACTTCTGTGTAACATTCGTCGTGAGTAAGGATAAAGTCGGGTATACATATCTTCAACTCATAATTGCTCGTTAATACATATATGATTCATCATTCGTAGGTTATACATATCTAACTATTAATATTTTAAATGAAAAAAACATGTATAAAACTAGACCTAATTTGACGAGTGATTATGAGTAGAATGGGTTTATACCACTGTGGCGTTGCTGAAGTTTCACCAGGGGTCAAATGAAAAAACCGTATATCGATTACTCATACAAATGTTAGAAACTTATAGACGCATCACAATAACCATTGAAAAATGTTTATACAAAATAAATGACCTATTCATAAATAAAATATAATTGACATACACACACCTATTTGTTATATA
>DVZL01003570.1:0-13850 GCA_018236625.1 Lasaia peninsularis
AATTGAACCCGGGACCCCACGTGGCTAACGGTCTTAACAGGCGACACCTGTACCGTTACACCACAGAGGCGATCAATTTTTATTCAATCAATTTTTATAAGTTATTCACAAAAAGCAAACAGTTAAAACCGCTTCTGAAATTCCGCTAATTAAAAACCTTTAATCTGATACTCATGTCATAACTAATAAAATTATACCGCCATTTTGTAGCGTCCGCCTAATTGGATTTGAAATGGCGGTTTCTGACAATCGCTCTAAAACTAGTCAGCTGTGCAAAATTTGTTGAATTTGATACTTCTCTAAGTTCTTTTATTGCAAAGACATTAAAATAATGCCAAAATTTTTAGATTAAAGATGAAAGAAAAATAAATAAAAGAACACGAAAAATAATTACCGAGTAGGGCTTTTCACATAAGTTTTTTCAGTTTATATGAAAAACATAATTTTGTTTGAGATTGGGTTTGTGCCCGATACAGCAGCGGCGTTAGGGCTACAATATTAGGCGCCCACTTAAGGAAATCAATATCGAGTTACTATTTATTATTTTTTTCAGAATAAGTCAATGAAAACGTGGACTGTGGAAACGTGGAAAATCCCGTATTCACAGTCGGTTAGCTGACGGCACGTAGAGCACAGTATTGAGGGTACTATCGGAAGGCAGAAGGCCGATGCCCGAGACCTCGGCGCCCCCCAAATTTGGCGCCCCGGGCCGTCACCCTATCGCGCGCCCCCCTAACGCCGGCACTGGCCTGATATGGCTAAAGCCTTGCCACCTATCACATGGGACCCATGGATGAATCATGGGTGCATATTTACCTCTGCCTACATTTCCAGGGAAATCCTACACGATTTATATATTATCCTACACTTTATATAATTATATAAAATCCTATACTTAAAACATTTAACCATTAATCATCGCAGTTTTTTAAGTTGGTTTATGTACACTAGCTAGTATTACTAGTTTTCTTTAATACATATCTAAAATAAAAGTAGCCTAAGCTATTCCTTGTTACATCAATTTGTCTACCAGTAAAAGACCCGTCAAAATCGGTCCAGCCGTTTCAGAGATTACCGGGTACAGTACAGACGACAAAAATTCTAAAAACATATATACATATGCATTTAGTTAAAATTGGTTATTATAATATTACATGCAAACACTTATAGACAGTAACAAAGATTAAAAGATATGGGAGTAACAGAACAGGTACATCCCTTTAAAGGGACCAATTTAAAATACGCAATTGCAGAATTGAAATAAGGATCTAACCAATCTGATACCAGATCACGTGAGGTTCTCACTCAATGAAACCCCACGATAATAAAGGTTTTTGTGACCTTCACTTTTACGTCTACGTGATCGGAAAGCTAAAATAAGATTTTACATGCGGTCTCCGAAAACCTTATAAGCTTTGGATTTGTATATATTTAAATATGCTCTGAACTACTTGAAATGTTGTAATGTTAATACTTTATATAGTTCCGTATATAGGCTTTATAGGGTGTGTCTGTCTGTCCGTCCGTCCGTATGTCCGTCTGTCTGTCTGTCCGTTCGTCTGTCCGATGTCTGTCTGTCCGTGTGTCTGTCTGTCTGTCTGTCTTTCTGTCACCAGGCTGTATCTCATGAACCGCGATAGCCAGACGTAGACAATACTTCTGTTTGAGCTACAACAACAGATACTAAAAAAACCGAATAAGCTAAATTGTTCATAGTGTGACTTGCACTTGGCCGGTTATTATTGCAGTTTTTACAACGTTCAAATCTTATTAAATCGGTTGAAAATTATGATTTAAAAAAACAAGAAAATTATCCAGATGTCACGACAATGAAATTGAGATCGTTTTTTGTTTGCAGTTTTACCGCGTTTTTAAATTGTACAAGGTTGGTTGGTGATGAAGATTATTTACAGGTTTTTATGTCAATGTTGGTATTGCAGAATCGATTGTGTTGTGCACCGCCTGATTTTCAATAGCCAATGGCATATTAGCTGCAAATGTGGTCGGACGTGTTCCCCATTTTGATTGTACCGCTTCGTATATTGTAGTACTTTATTACGTTGAATTTATCTTTTGTTGTCAACAATGCCGCGTAATAGGAAGTTGTTAAGGTATATTATGATGCCTTTTTATTAACTCTATGCGAGCAAAGTAAATGGTCCCATAATGGAAATTGTATGTACCTATTATGTTTAAGTTTTGTTTAGTAAAATAGATTTTAAATATGATATCCTTAGGGAGCGTAACCGAAACTATAGGATATCCGAAATAAAAAAAATATCTCACCGTAACCGAATCCGACATAAAATTTCCGGATAATATCGGATAGGGGCGGACTCATTGATACATTATAACACGGGCGGCGTTTGTTTTATCTAATATCCGTAACGGAAATTCAAATATCTTTATTTCCATAACTATTTTTACAAATGAGTTTTGAAGCGTCTGACTCCTAAACTAGATTTATTATCTGTATCTTAGGAATCAGCGCCCTGTCCCAATAATTGCGACATATGAAATAAAACAGTGACAATTAACCGATAAGCAGATTTTACTGAACTACACAGCGAGATTTTTTTTTACAGTATAAGACAGCGAACAGGCACACGGGTCTCCTGATGGTAAGAGACAACCGTGGCCTATAGACACCATAGATGTTATAGGTGCGTCGCTGCCCTGTGGTCGGGCTGTAAGAACTTAAGTGTAAGTCTACCGGCTACCATACCCTCCGGACTGGAACACGACAACGTCATTATGGCGGCAGGAATAAGTAAGGCGATGGATCCCTACCCGGGCAAGTTGCTGCACAGCACTCTACCACCAGTGGTCATGTTGGTAGTGACCCAGGAAACCTATGCACGCCTCTTACGAGCTGCCTGGTAGGTAGACAGTTGGTCTATTCTACACAGAAGACCTAATTATGCTGATAACTAGGTTAATATAAATTGTCATATATATTGAATATAGGTATAATTCATATATAAGTGAGATATATAATAAATAAGAATAAAATAATATTATTCGATTTTCAAATATATATAAATATACTATTTTATTATATATTATATATATTGAAATTATCCAAAACCTTATTCGTGGCCGGTATAATTATTATCGTTTCTATAACCGTATCCGAAAGTTTATATCCATGACATCGCTGATCATACCTGCGATTAGCCGACGATATTAACTCCCATCTGACGTGATGACGACGGACTTGTCACTTCCATGTCCGTTATCATGTCGGACACAAATCCTGTCTCGAGCAGGGTTCGAAAATATCCGATATTTATAAATATCAAAATATGGGATATTTATGATACATATATCAAATTTGATATATATCGGACTAGCGACCCGCCCTAGCTTCGCACGGGTAGACATACATGTTATATACATAAAAACCTTCCTCTTGAATCACTCTATCTATTAAAAAACCGCATCAATTTGATATAAGATCAGGCAAAATAAACTAAACCTAAAATCTTATCAAAAAATCAATTCAAAATAATCATAGCTACACTGGCGTTGGAGTAGAAAAACGCCGAAAATACTTAAAAAATATTGATAGATATCACTAAAAGTCATTAAATATATATCATGATATTTGATATAATATTATACCATTGACTTCATATCAATCCTTCGAACCCTGGTCTCGGATAAAGTTATGTTTTTCATATAAAATGAAAAAACTTATAGACGAATAAAGTTTAAAGTGAAAATAAAGTGAAAAAAAATAAAGTGAAAATAAAGGACATACACACTTTTGTCATATTCAAATAATATTTTACACCCCCCTTGGCATAGAGTTCCAGTCTTTAACATTTCGAATAATATATGACGAAGCAAATCTCCTCGTTTATGTGATCTGCCAAATAGGGGTTTTGGAAGTAAATGACCGTGACGCTGACACATTATTCTGTTAATTTTTAGGGTTCCATACCCAGAGAGTCTATCTATACCTTATTGACCCCCCCCCCGGATGGCCAAGTGGCTAGCGTACGCGCCTAACCGTATCAACTAACCGCGAGGCCAGGGTTCAATTCTCGACGGGGACAGACATTTGTGTGATGAACATAGATGTTTGTATTTCCAGGTCTGGGTGTTTGTCACATTTTTTCTTGTATCTGTTTAAATATTTCTATGTATTAGTATCGTTGTCTAACATCCATAACACAAGCATTTAATTTGCTTACTTTGGGGTTAGATCAATTTGTGTCATTTGTCCAGTAATATTTATTTAATCTAGTTTTGTTTGGTGAGTAAGATCGTGGCCTTTAGACGCCGTAGATGTAGGTGCGTCGCTGTCCTGTGGCCGGAAAGTAAGGTCTACTCTAAGGTAGCCTAATAAGGCTAGCCTTCTTTCCAGATCCCTACCCCCCCCCCGTCCAGGTATGGACTGTTCAGCACTTTAACACCAGCTATAAAATGTTACGCAACTGTAACTGAATTTCTTAGAGCTGGTATCGTTAATACCGACTTTGGTTTCGTAGACTTAATTCAGGTGGCATTTTTTTCAAGTAGGCGAAAACTTATTGCCCTGACAAAAAATAACTACCAAGCGAAGCTCGGTCGCCCCGGCCCCCGGTGCTATAAATATAAGCGATATCTGTACATAATATAAACTCTTGAAAATATTTATGATTGTGGGTGTATGTGTGTAGAATTCTAAACAAATAAATGAAATTAGAGTGCTTGAAGTGATGGCCAATGACGGTCATATATTTAGGGCGAGTCAATTCAGAGACACGATGTAAAAATGCACAGCGCCATCTATTTCCAGATTTGACATTAAATTTTAATTTATAATTAAAAGTACCTTCACGCTTATTATCCCCGAAGGGGTTGGCAGAGTTGTGCTAGTATTAGTAGAGCCTAATATCCACGACTCGTAAGTCCATTAGATATACTAGGACAAGAATTTGGACCGAGTCAATTCAGAGACGCGATGTAAAAATGCACAGCGCTATCTATTTTGTCTGTCTGTCTGTCTGTTTGCTTGTACCCTATATATATACATCACTGAAACGGCTAGACCGATTTTGACGGGACTTTTACTGGCAGACAGCTAAATTAATAAGGAACGGCTTAGGCCACTTTAATTTTTAAATTTTGTTTTAGAAATGTGTAAAATAAAACAATTAAATAAAAATATACAAATTAATAGTATATACAATTCTTTACCACTTATCTATCTACTATAATATCTTTATTTTTCCTACAAGAGTATTGTCTCATAAGAGCCATCGACGCCGGTGAACTAATGAAAGTCGTTAACGTCTTTAATGTGTATTTCATTAGGTCCGTACCGTTGGTTACCCTTTAAATATATTGTAAACTTGTGCACTTATGAAGTTATGAAACCACGTGAGTGATTATTGGACTAAGAATTTACTTGTACTATTACACTTTTATTTTTATTGTACAAAATTACATTTGAATGCGATGAAAATCAAAATAATGGTATTTGAAAGGGACGAGACCAGAACGGATCTAAGAGTTATGGTTGATAATGTAGAGCTTGAACAAGTTAATGAAATTGTATATCTTGGAAGTGCTTTTAGCAGGGATGGAAGGTACACCGCAGATGTAGAAAGGAGAGTGAGGGCTGGGAATAGAGTGAATGGAACGTTGGGTAAGCTATTTCAAAGCGAAACGCTGAGTTTCAAAGTGTCGGTGTAAAAATGAGAAAGGGCATGCTCCGATGGTTCAGTCATGTAGAAAGAATGAAAGAAGTAAGATTGACAAAGCAGATTTACAATGCGAATGTGGATGTAGGTATCCGGGGAGACCTAGGTTAACATTTCACGACCAAATAGCTCGCGTATTATCCGAGGGTGGTGTCAAGAGCCTCCACAACCTGCGTGTATGCATGAAGAGATGGGGAGGAAGCTAGGCAAGTGTGTAGAGATCGTGACGTTTGGCACTCTATACTTTCTGCTTCCTCGCAGGGGACCTGACGTGAAGCTATGTGTATGTGTATATAAAAGTATGGGTGACAGGTCATACTTCAGAGGCGGTCGCATATCAATTTTATGGCGATTGGTTCAGTAATTAATCAGTTTGAAGTCTGGTTGAAGTTAAAGTATGACTGATAAAACTTAGTATCTTCTAAGAACTACACAACATAATCGCATCACCAAAAAAATAACTAACGCCCAACGAAGTGGGCACGGGTCAGCTAGTACCTAACTAAAATTACACGAAGCGACCGTCATCTGACCTAAATATAGGCATTGATCACCTTTGCCTCTTCAACGAGAAGGTGCCTCACGAATCTGCCATTATAGAACTTTAAATTGTTTATTTTAACGTCTAATCGCCGTTCCAACCGCAAACAATCGTAACTTAGAACAAACAAACAAGTGATAGTTCCAATTGTTCGGAAATCATTGCGGTCGCTTCTAGTCGCGTGCTGCGATGGGGCAATGTAATTGTAACGACTTTGAAACGTGGATGTTGGAAAAAACTAGATGGAATATTATTTAAAACTATTTTCAGAACATATATTTTATGGGTTCAATAATTTTTTTATGTGTTTAACTTTTTTTTTTACAGGTTTAATCATATTGTTGACGTGATGTTTTCTAAATCGATGAACGCCGGCTGTGTAAAGTAAAAAGCATCACTTATTGTTCCGTTCCGTCTGAGCCGTGAAAACGAGAGTGTGGAACAAGATAGGCACGAGCGGCCTAAGCGTGATGGTGATCCATAAAAGTATGCAATTTTTCATCAAAGTTTTCTTATGACATCATTACTTTAAATTTTCAGCCGTAAACAAATTTTTTAGTTAAATATAGTGAACACAGGTTTTTTTGATAAAAAATATAGATAATTAAATATTGTTACACCCATATCTCCCAAAAGCCGGCACAGGCACATATGCACCTACAATTAGCCGACGGTATTGGGGCCCATAATGTGACAGGAGACAAGTCCGTCGCTATAACCTTTCACCCCTGATATTTTTTTATAATGTGTATTAAAAATAAAAAAGTACCTTTACGCCTATTATCCTCGAAGGGGTAGGTAGAGGTATGCTCGTATATCCGCGGCTCCTGAATCCAGTAGATTTACTAGAACACCTACGATTAGTCAAGGCATTGAAGCCTATCGACAATTCGGGCACATTCCAATTCCATAAAAATTCATACATCCTTATTACCCTTTTTAAACAAACCCCTATTTTTTAATAACCATTTTAGTAATTTCATAATTTTTTCATAGCGCTCAGTAACTGACCAATTTATTACCTCTGTAAAGAATCTATAAGGCTTTCGCCTTTGTCAGGTCAGTTAGTATTTATATAATACTGTCTTTTTTATAATATTTTAATACTCTAAGAAACCATAGTAATGGTAAAGCAGTACGAATAAAAAAGATATTGCCGCTTAGTTGAAAACAAAAAGTGTCTGGTCTATTTGTAAAACTAGCTCCACGTTAACTATAGTTAAGAAAACCGCACAAATATTATGTTTGTGTATCCATCCGAGACAATTACGAATTGATTTTCTGGTTTATTATAAGGAAAGTTTATGGCAACACTTTATGTAATGGTTATTATATTAACTGTCGTACTGGAATAATCTGGTTGGTAGATATAGATTTTTAGAGTTTCGCACCCAAAGATTAAAAGCGAAACCCTATTATTAACACTTCGCTATCGATTTATGTGTCTGTCTATCACCAGGCTGTATCTCAGGAACCATGATAACTAGATAGTTAACATTTTGTAAATGTATTTATGTAACTGCTGCAACAATTAAATACTAAAACCAGAATAAAATAAGTGATTTTAGGGATTTTTATATGTATAACAAACCTGATTTTTTGTAGTATGAAGACACGGTACGTAATCTATTAGTTAGCGATAATATATGACTCGTATCTTATTTGATTAGTATCCCGGGTAGGGATCCATTATCTTACCTATTCCTGCCACTTTAATGACGTAGTCGTGTTTCAGTCTACTGGTAGACTGAAACATGACTATGTCACTGGACTGGTGGTCCAGAGAGTAGGATAATCGGTAGCCTTGAAAATAAAATCTAACAGCCCGACCACAGAGCTACTACGCACCTACAATATCTATGGTTTCTATAGGTATATAGGCCTCGGTTGTCTCTTTTTTATCATGAGACCATGGGCTTATTCACTGTCTTTCCCATAAAAAAATTATAACATCGGAATCGCTAGTTTTCAATCAGAAATTATAACCCAATGATTACGAGTCAGTTCTCATAATATTTGTTAGCTGGGTCAAGTCATTAATACTTTAAATTAGAAAGAATCAACATCTATAACACTTACTCATATCTATTCCATTATATGAAGGGTTAGTTTTAGTACATTCGTTTTTCAATAAAGCCCTAGTTTGTTTAACTTTCAATTGTATTTAGTAAGACAAAGTTTAGTAAATTAGTTTTTAATGGGTGATATTTGGTTAAAGTTATTTTAATCGTATATTTAACGTTGCAGCCTTCAGGCTAAGAGTAGGCGGGAACAAAACGCTTGGGAACA
Organism: Lasaia peninsularis; assembly: GCA_018236625.1. Taxonomy (NCBI): domain Eukaryota; kingdom Metazoa; phylum Arthropoda; class Insecta; order Lepidoptera; family Riodinidae; genus Lasaia; species Lasaia peninsularis. Next base: position 8,524 of record DVZL01003570.1, read on the forward strand.
GTTTAATACGTTTTCATGTTTAAAAATTAATATATTCATTTAAAAACACAAAGGTTATTTCAAGTCTAAAATAGCCTTGCACAACTACGCAAATTTATGAGTCAACTCCGACTAATTTGCTAAGAGAAGTTGTGGACTTTGCGGTCGGTACGCCTAAATTACTGAGAGATAGTTAGAGACAATTAGGCTGTGGTTACACTGTTACGTCTGCTAACTCGAAATAACTGTGATTATGTGACCTCGGTGGCTCTTTGTGATAATATTCAATATTCATGACTTTTGTGTTATGCCCATCTAAAATCGCCTCTATGGACCGATTTGGTGACCTCATTCGTCAAAGTCGAGCACGATTTTGACACATGAGGTCACAAATTTGCTTTCCGGAAAGGCCAACTTGTTTTATGAGTTTTTTCAATATATCTGAAAAATTTGCCTGAGATTGGATTTATGTCCGAATAGCTGTATTTTAGTATTACATACAGACACTCCGATTTTATTTACTTGTATAGATATGGACTTTCCATCTGTCACATCCTGGGCCTAATATCGTAGGCCACTAATAGGTGTATGTATAAGTATATACCTCTGTCTACGTATATACGTAGAAATGTATAAACTTATGCACCTACGATTCCTATATGCAAAGATATATAGGAATGACGATAGGGATATATATTTTTATACCTCAATTTTCGCTCTTAAATATAAATTTTTTAACGTAAGTTTAAGGAACTCTACACTCCAAGCCAAAACACGAAAATAGCAAGTGCTGATATTATAAAGAAAACATTAATTCGGTCAGTAAAAAAGTAATTAAGATCGCAACTTTGTCTACGCCCTATATCAATAAAACTAACACACAATGATTTCATTAGTTATTTAGTTAAAAACTATGAAACTTATTTTGACACTGTATGTTTTCCTATTCCATTTCTGTCTGAAGAATTAGTTGATCCTATTTGTGGCAACGACATAATAAAGTGATGTCCAATGTAATTTGCTCAAGCTAGATGGTGAGGTTTTGCTGAACTCCACCGCCTATTCTGACTAACTGCATTATTGAAATAATCAAATAAAAATATTATTTAGCAAACTGCTACCAAAACCTTAGTATAATACGACTCAATCAAGCAACATACACAATTCACTCTCAATGTACATTTTGCTTTTCAAATTTCAACCGAAGCATCTTCAACTACACTAGACTACTAACTTTACAATTAGTCAAATTTAATTAACAAAGTAACGCCCAATACTAAAACCGTTAAAATAATCGAATTATTGTTGGAGTCTTCATAGCCCTACACAAACATTTGTAACATTATATATGACAAAGATTAAAACCCTACCCATTTTGTATTAGTGTTTGAAGCGACTATTGGGACTTTGACTAAAAAGCTCTTCCCCGAGATCCCAAAACGTATTAGTTTTTTATTTGACCTTTGGAACGTCTAAATTGAGTTATCTGTCCTGATCTTCATTAATTTTTTGCCTGCCCATTGTTGCGAGATTTGGACGGGTCATTACATCATTTGGATTGTTGTATCACAAAATTGTATTTTTTATATTTCCATATCTTCAAGCCCTGTAAAACTGGAGTTTTGTCGTGGAAAGTTAACCTAGGTCTCCCCGGGTACCTACAGTTATCCACATGACCAAACCATCGGAGAATTCTTCACTTTTATTACATTAAATGAAAAGAGAAATATAATAAAATAATTAGGATTATTTTTTGTAGACGAAAATGGTTGTGAATAGACTTCACATGTTAAGACTCTTAAGATTAAAATGGCAAGCTCTGACATCATAACAGCTGGTGGTAGAGTGCTGTGCAGCAACTCGCCCCGGTAGGAATCCACCGCATTACCTATTTCTACCGTCATAATTACATTGTACTATTGTGTATAGCCGGTAGACTTGCACATAAGATCTAATTGCTAACAGCCCAACCACAACTACAACATCTATGGTGTTTATAGGCCGCGGATGTCTCTTACCATCAGTAGACAGTTTGCTGTCTTATCCCATAAAAAAAATCCCTTCCCTTTTTAAATCAAAAGATTTTAGGGTCACCTTATAATCTAGGGGATTTAAAAAAGGCCTCCAATTTTTACAACAACAATACAATATGAACTTTGCAACCTAAAAGCGGAACAAGCCTCCTAAATTAGGACGTATACGAACGAAATTTTACTTTAGTTATATATTTAGTCAAAATCGTATTATAATTTTTAATTTATATGTTTAAATCGTTTAACCTGTGTAATATGCAAAATTACATGTTACGAGGGTTTTTAAAATACGTATTTAGTTTTTTTTTTTTAATAATTACTCGGCAATTTAAGTAGAACTTGACACCTCAAAGACAGCTATTCTAAATTGCAGTTTTATGTTAAATAAAAGTGTATAATCGTATTTGAACATTTTGTTAAACTGATTCTTGTCTATGCTAAATGGTTGGTATTTAAAGACCTTTTTGGAATAGAATTAATAAAAAATGACATTGCATTTAAGTACTTTAATTATATACTTATTTGAATATTAACTACTGTGTCTACTTCTACGCGCGAACGAGGATAAATATTAATAAACGCACTGTTGGTTGTACAGAGTAAAAAAATATATATAGATCGACAAAATAGATATACAATTCGAATTTGCTTACATCCAAGATGGACATATCGTGATTAAATTGCCCAATTTTTTAATATGTATTTTTTAAAATAATTCATGTGAATAAAGCAAGACAGGCCTATGAATTGTTACACATGTCTTTATTATTATTTTATTTTTCTTATTATAAACGTGTAAGCAAATGTGTATGTATATACCTACAGTAACAATTGTAGTAAAGTTTTAGAATATAAATATATGTCTTTAGAATTAGACGTAGTCTAACTTACATATCGGTATTTCATTGGATTTCTGTAATTCTGTAATATTCTGTAAAATAAATATAAATAAATATGAAATAAATAAACTGGACAAATTGCACAAATTGATATAACCCCAAAGTAAGCAAACTAAATACTTGTGTTATGGATGTTAGATAACGATACTAATATATAGAAATACTTAAATAGATACAAGAATAAATTTAATAAATACCCAGACCCGGAAATACATCTGCTCGTATGTTCATCACACAAATGCCTGTCCCCGTCGGGAATAGAACCCGAGCCTCGCGGTTGGCCAGTGGGGCTAGGCATGTACGCTAGCCTCTCGGCCAACGATTAAGTAGTATTGCCTTCACGCCTACTATCTCTGAAAGGATAGGCAGAGGTGTGCTAGTATATCCACGACTTGTAAGTCCAGTAGATATAATAGTACACCCACTATCAGCCAAGGTACTAGGGCCTATGATGTGATAAGCAAGCCTATCGCCACTTCGGGCCACTTCAAATCCCTAGCAATGTAATGCTTACTCAGAATAATCTGAAAAACTTTAAGGAAAGTTGTCCGACCTGGGAACTGAACCTTGGACCTACGTGGCTAAGGGTCTTAACAGGCGACAGCCGTACCGTTACACCACATAGACTCTATTACTAAATCTCTTCGATAAACAAAGGATAATTAAAATCGAACTTCACTTCAGGTAAGATCGTTTGATCAATAAATCAATTCAAATCTACTAATTACTATAGTACAAAACAAAGTTTCTTTCCGCTGTCTGATTCTATGTATGTTCGGATTTTGATGCAGTTTTTTTACTAGTTAGTAGGTATGATTCAAGAGCAAGAAAGGATATTGTAGAAGGATGATGTATATTACATGCATAATTTACCCGTGCGAAGTCGAAGCGGGTCACTAGTTTTTTTAATTTTATAGTTTTAAAACTGGATATAGTGGATATAGTTTTAAAACTCGAAGTAAAACTAAATGGTTGCTTATTCTTTTAAAAAATATCTTGAAGATTTAAGTTTACGTATTATATAATCTATTTATTGTATACTAACTTCCCGCCCGCGGCTTCGCCCGTGTGAATTATTTCAATAACACAGACAACTTTGAAAGGGAAGACATTTTTTCGACTTATTATTGCGTAAACACACCCTCTTTTTAATTAAAATAATACTGTGATTAGTTAGAATAATTACTTTTTAATTAAGTAGCCTATGTCCTCAAGGTCAACTCTATCTCCGTACTAAATTTCATAAAAATCGATTTAGTGGTTTAGGCGTGAAAGCGTAAGAGACAGACAGTCAGACCGAGTTAGTTTATAGTTTTCGTAGGTATTAGCTAACTCAGTGAACTTTGTACCGCTTGACATTCACTAATAACAATTTGTATGGCGAACTTTTTTTTTTAAATTCCTCAAATTTTTTTTTATTTCGTTTTTCATAAGCCTGACAATAATCAACATAAAAAATAATTAGCGAAGTTACATGTTACGACGAACTTCTTCCTACCTTGCCCATGGAATGTGATTTTTTTATACATTTTCAATTATTTTAATAACAATTCTCCTATTCCTGACGAAGAGAAATCCAAAAAACAGAAACATTGATCCAGCCGCTCTAGAATTGTAAGTGGTGTAACCTAACCTAACATGTATTTTTTATACATATAGATTATACAGCATGTTATTAAATATATTTTGTTCATTGAAAATAAAAAATATGTAATATTAATATACAATTAATAGTTATAAATAACAATGTAATGTATTCAGGCGGTTGGTTGTTTTCATATTTGGTGGCAATATTTCAAGTTTCTAACTAGACATTTCAACAATGATAACATTCAAGGTAGTAAGATGTGATTTTATGAACATTTGAATAGTATTTTATTACGATTTCCATAATTATCTTTATGGGAGTTTAAATAATTGTAATTTAATTTAAATTAGTCCATTTTCATGTCATAAATATGCTAACTTTGAAGTTTTAGATAACATTACACGTTAAAAACGAAGTTGTGAACAAAATAGTTAATTTAAAAATATTTGCACGCGTATCTACGTTTCCACAGATTAATATACATATTACTACAAGCTCAAAAAGATATGCAAAAGTATATTTTTTTGGGATTTTTCCGTAATGAATTCTTAGTTAGAAAATTTTAATGTTTTAAAATATCTCTTTGTAAAGTAGAACCTTCATATTTAAATTTAATCACATAAATATGTACTTCAAGAATTTTTTCAATAGAAATATATTTATTTTTATTATAGTAAGATATATTTGAATGTGTGTATATTCGAAAAGAACTCCAGGACCGATTTTTATTTATTTTAGCGTAAACATAGATCCTTTTTTTTATCGTGTGGAAAATCCTCCTAGGATACCCACCACTTTCGGGGGAAGCGGTGGGTTATGTCAGACTTC
>DVZL01003571.1:0-13850 GCA_018236625.1 Lasaia peninsularis
AGTGAATATACGAAAATTCGAGCTTGGAGTTCGTATCATTTAACTGTCAAAAAGATACACAATAGCCCCGCAGATGGCAACCGCTCTACAAAAAAAACTGACGCCGATCTTAAACCCCCTAGATTAGGTAGCCGACCATAATGTCATCAGATATAGAAATGGGATAAGAAAAATAACTGATAGAACAATTGAACAGATTTTAATTGAATTAAGTCTAGACAGCTTCAACCGCGGGCAACAGCTGTTAATATTATGATTTTGTATTTGACCTTGCCATTCAAACGAAATGATAACGTTATATAATAATCTGTAATTGTCATTCGCAAATATAATATTTAAAATCGTGGCTCTTTATCCATCAGTGTAACTTTATAGTAAATATAGTTGTTACCCGTGGTTATGCCCGTATATTGAAGATTAGTCTCAGTAGGTATATATTTAGTTCATATAATTAATTAACCCCTATTTCACTCCCTTGGGGTTTTATTATGTCTGATCAATAACTCAGATTGATAAGAAGATTGGTGTTATCTGGTAGCCAAGACTTATTTATTACCTTATTATTTTTTAGCGTTTAGTACATAATCTACATATTTTTTAATAACAGCTATTAACATCAAAAAGTATATAAATTATGTAAATTATTTGATTCCACAACCGGAATCGCATTGCGGCTTGACTTGATATACATACACAGATATCTTCACGCCAGGTCCCTTGCGGGTGAGGCAGAGAGTATCGAGTTCCAAATGTCATGATCCCTACATACTTGCCAAGCTTCCTCCACATTTATCTTTCTCTTCATGCATACACGCCGTTAAAACGAATAAAGAAATGCTTAATTTTTAAGGCGTATGACTTTTTTTGTTTGTGTTTGTTTATCACGCGATAACTCCGTCGAATTTAAACGGATTTTGATTATTATTGTTTCATGTGAAAGGTCGTATATAAATTAAAAGTGATTATATTTTATTCAGTACAACATAAGATAACTTTTTGATATCGATGACTTACGAAGTAGTATTAAACTATGTCGCGTGTATCAACGTCCTCATCCGGAAAATCTGTCACTTGAAATGGGCTTTTAAATAAAAATAAAAACACAAATTTAAAGTTAGTTTTTTCTTTAAAGAATACTACACTGAAACTAAATAATTACATAACATTCTGCTATGATGTATACGATTTTAATATAGAGACGATCATATATTACTTTTGTAGCGTTTTGTTCAGTATTTTATGAATTATAAACAAAATATATATATCTAGAAGTACGGCAGTTTTACGGCATTTAACTATCGTACAATTAACCGCTCCCTGATTTTGTGATCGACCGCGGAACATGAAAGTGTACCTTAAGAGTGTAAACCCGCCAAATATATTTATAACTCAAGAACGTCTGAACCGATTTGGCTAAATACTGGTGGGGAGGTAGCTTAATACCAGGAAACGGACATAGGAAATTCGCCGGGACAGTTGGTGGCTAATAAAATATTGGTTTCAGATAAACGTCAGATCAAAAGCGAACATAACCTACGCCACCTGCTTGCCCGTCATATTTGGTGTCAAGAAGTACGCGGACGCGCTCATGAAGGTGGTCCAACGGAAAAACATTAACGTCAACTACAAAACTGTGCTGAAGGAGGTGCGGGCTGACAAAAAGGAAGCAGTGTTCTTTAATGCCGACGATCCTACTAAGGTCTGTATTGAGCTTGTCACCAAAAAAATGTATAATAAGACATAGGAAACAAACAAACGGACGGATTTTCTGTTGGCAGGAAGCGTAGACAGCAAAGCATTCCCAAAATCTAAATATAATATTACAGAATATTTAGATGGTAAAAATGTTTGGGATTAATTGCTCCTCATCCAATCTCTTTTATTGTTGTATAATGTAATATTGATGTATATATTTATAAAATAAGACAAAAAACAAGCCCGATGAATTTCTCTTGCCGGCTTTCAGTGAGTGGCCCCGTTCCGATCCAGTGGTAAACTTTAGAATTATAAAGGCAATCACAAAAAACGCGTGAAGGTCTATGTGAAATAAAATATATTATTCTTTACCGTGAGTTTCGCGCTGCTTCCATTATCGTCGTAGTTCAGCACCGTCGTTCGGTCGTTGTGGTCGTCGTCTGACGCGTCACTGCGCGCGGCGACGCGCAAATCCGCACTGCGCGCGCGTGCGCTTATTCGCTACAACAGCGTAGCGGCAACAGACATATAAAATTTCTTTGAAAATTTCTTTCTTTCTAGAAATAATGTCTGGTGACACGAGATAAAGTCGGACAGACAGCGGAGTTTTAGTAATAGGGATCCGTTTTACCCTTAGGTATGGAGCTCTAAAAATTAGCGCTAACCTACGAAAAATAGTGTGCAACGTAATCGTCTTATTCCTAAACCACAATCTAAAGGACCCTAAAACGGGCATCACATATAGTATAAGTGATGAAATCTTTCAGGAATCAACCAGACCATACAGTCTTTTACACGTAACACCGCCGATGAAGACGCCAGATTTCCTTCGAAACAGCCCCGACATTGTGGACACGGCGGGGTACCTCACTGTAGACAAGTACACGCTACAGCACACCAAGTACCCCAACATCTATGGTATTGGAGACTGCACTAATACACCGAACAGCAAGACTGCTGCTGCCGTAGGTAAGGATCAGCATTTCTCCTTAACATCAGACAAGTAACCGATATAGAACCACCAATAAATCACCTCAAGAACATTTATAAGTACTCTGCGCTTCTGTCTAGTGTACGCAGGATCTTTACGCAGTCTGTCCTTTGAACTTCATGCAGCTTAACCATAAAATTCTAGCGATACACACGTAATATTAAAGTTGTAATCTCAAGAATAAAAACTTACTCGTTAATCCAGACTTAGGTTCGGATAAGAGACGTCATGGTAAGCCGTGTGGCGCAGCAAGCGGAAGACTGTCATTGGTCAATCTGATGAGGTTTACATCGCTTTATGATAAAACACCCCTCAAGCATTGTAGAAATATCGCTCGAAGGTAGCTTGGTCACAGCAAATTGTCTCAGGTTTGAGTTTGTTAAGCACCTGTTTGAGTACATCACTTAATGGGTGATTGTGGCTCCATGACACTACAAACTTAATGGTATATGCGAGTACACTTTTATCCTGTATTTACATTGGTAGCTTTCATTCTATTTCTTAGAAGGGAAAACTCCAAATTACAATAGCCTTTTCCCAAAATAAACTGATGGATGACAGTTACTGGCTCGCCCAGACTCAACTCAAGAGTCTAAAACTAGATTGATATTATAACTCTTATACTATATGTTACTCAATGTTTAATTTATTTATCAGTAATTACAATATCTTGATTACATACATAAAAACTTGGAGAAATGAGCTTTGGTTTGTAAACCAAGTATATTGTTCCCCTCAGCCAAACAAAGTTACGTGGTAGAGCAGAACCTGTCCCACAGCATGTCCGGCCAGACTCCGCCCCAGCGCTACAACGGGTACGGGGCGTGTCCGCTCGTGACGTCATACGGCACGTGCGTGCTCGCCGAGTTCCTCTACGACGGCGTGCCTCATGAGACTATGCCTTTTAATCAGGTTAGACCCGTCTACCTAACTCTTAAGCTTCTACACACAAAAATCAGGAAATACCAAGATTAACGCAAGGAGGATGATAATAACGAGTATCTATTTGCCTACATTCTATTTCCGGATCTGGGAGTTTATTGACAGAGCTATAATAGTATAATTATTCACGTATTTGTTTATTCATTAATTCCAGGCGTCTGAAAGCAGAATCGCATACTATATGAAGAAAGACCTGTTTCCCTTCTTGTACTGGCATTTGATGCTCAAAGGATATTACAATGGACCGGAGTTTGTCAGGAACATCATTAACCCATTCGCCAAGTAAATACAAGCGAAATATACTTCTACTACGTATGTAATAAGGACGACAACGACACTAAATTTAATTGTTAGAATATTGTATTTTGTATATATATTGATTTGTAAGCGTACACTTATTTTTTTTGTGTAATGGTGAGGAAATAATGATTAAATACGTTCCCAATAGAGCTTTAGATTTTTAGATTCATATAATTAATGTATTTTTTTAAATACTTGATGATAATTGAATATATTCTTGACGATACTTGATGAGTTTTAACATAAGATTGAAATTGAAAATATAATAAATGTTTTTTTATAGAACTAACACTTTTTTATGAATTATTCAGATTTATAAAAGAGCAGACCAATGGACATGTTTGTCACCTGATGGTAAATGATCACCATCACTCACGAACATCCCCAACACCAGGAGTATAATAGATGCGTTAACATTTTTTTAGGAATGAATATTTTATGTTCTTGTGTAAACCGTTGTTTATTAATTTAATAAAGGTCTTATAAGAGGAGAAAAATAATTATTATACACGTTCCAATAGTATTTTAGATTTTTTTTGGTTCAGATCGATTGTTGTCATTTTCTGATTTTTGATGACACTTTTTGATAATTGAAAATGATCTTAATAGGTACATTGTTTTAGTATACCGTCTCATTGGTTGTGGGGTTAACGTATTCGCTAACGCCAACGAACAATCATGAGTCTATTTGTAATAGAAACAAGTATGACGAACCATACTGGAGCGAATATAAAATTGGTTCTTTCGTGTTAAAGGCTAAACTACCCACATTTTTTTTATTTTCAGTGTTGTAATAACAAAAAACGTAGTCAACGCCACAGATTACTAATTTTGGACTTCCCTTATGGCCCTAATTTATTTTTATTTGTAGGTTGGAATGATGAAGCTAAAGCTACTATCTGGAGATTAATCTCCTAACACCTGTCTGCAATATTAAATATCTGATAGGGCTGGCTATCTCACTCTCACAAGGCTTGTTTCTTTTGAACTTGTTTAATTGTAATATCCCGATATTACTTTTAGCTTCATGTTTGGAACGTTTGCCAAAATTGTCTAGGTATTATAATGCAAATTTTTGAAGCGGTTCAAGGCATGGATCTCAGTCGAAATTATTAGCCAAAAGTCGTGCTCAATAAATCAGTAAGAAAGTTTTAAAACAAATCTGTTAATAAGACTCTTTTTGTAAGTATATTTTATACGTATTTTTACGTAATGTTGTTTTTTTTATAAATATTTATAAAGTTTTCAATTAATGAAAAAGTTTATTCAATTAAATTAATCACAAATATGTAAATAAAAGTATTTTTTCTATAGGAAATATATTTTGGTGCAATGTTAAACTTATTAAAGGTTATTTTTTAATTGTGTTTGTTTTATTTTTAACCTTGTGCAAATCCAACTCGTATATTTGTAATTCTAGATGGTTTAGAAATTGTCAAAATATCCCCGAAATGTTTTAGTGTTTTTGAAGAAAATAATAATGAAATTGATTTTTCTCAAATGTATAGTGCTTTCAGACGCTCTGTTTTCTTAACCCATCAAAATAATGGAAATCAACTTTGCCGAAGTTTGGCGTCTTGTCAGAATGAATTTAAGTGAGTAATAGTCATGTAGCTAAAGGTACTAACAGGAGATTACACTCCTAACAACGGCCTGTTCGCAATATAACCATCTATCTAATTCTAATAGGGCTGGCTATCTCACTCTTACTAGGCCAATTTGTTTTGACTTTGTCAACTACACAAACTGGACGAGAGAAACGCTGTCAGCTAAGAAAGAGTTAGCAATGCTACATATTTGGGACAGGTCACTAAGAGTATAATGTTCAAATTCTTCAGACCTTTAGCTTCTGGGTAATAGTAATTGATAGTTATTGTGAGATATTGCGAGTTACACATGAGTAAGAAAATTCTGAACGCCGTAAAATCATATTCTAAAACAAAACACCATACGCCTGACATAGCTGATAAATTGTATGAAAGCCGCTCCAGGTACTAATAATATATAAAATAGTTTTGTCAGTCGAACTGTGTTCCGGTTTGATGGCCTGGATAAGAGGTAAAAGGTTTAACATTGCAGACTTAGTTCTGCAATACATTATTAACATCTCCGATGGCAAATACTGCTATTTATATATTTCGTATTTACGGGTTTATATCATATAATGAAATCCGTCTACTTGTTTGACTTCTATTCTAAAGAAAAACTAAATTAACCCAACTGTCTGAATGTAACAAATTGACATACATTCATACATCTACACAAATGTTCGCTATTTATATATTTATAATCAGTATTAGCGGGGAAAACAATAAGATTTAATAAGAAATGGTTAAACATAGTTATAGTTATGAAATGGTTACTTAACATCAATCTTAAGAAAACAGTCGATAAAGAATTCAGAGCCTTCATTTGTATAGTCTGTATGTAGCATTATACGAACAGGTTTCTTGAATAATTGTATTCAGGTGCAAATTACTGGTGGTGGGTGCTGGACCAGGAGGATGCAGCATAGCTTGGCGTTTCTCTAAAAAGCTAAATGATAAGGATATCATAGTACTGGATTCTTCCAAAGTGAGTATTGATACAATATCAAAAATATTTGTTCATATAACCCAATTGTGTTGGTATCTCATTTTCATAGGGCCAACTATCTCACCTTAACAAAGTTGATTTGTTTGGAATTTGTTAATCGGAAAAACATTTAAGAAAAGTTGCCCGCCCTGGGAATTGAACTCGGGACCTTACGCGGCTAACGGTCTTAACAGGCGACAGCCGTACCGTTACACTACAGAAAACGTATAACCAAATTAACATTTGTTTTACAATTTTTGTCTTTTTGATCCGGCTAATCTCCGGGACGGCTGGACTGATTGTCACGGGACTTTCAATGAGAGATAGTTAATGTAACAAGGAGTAATTTTTATTTACTTGTATTTAGTTTAATTAAATTCAAACGCGATCGAAGCCGTGTACACTAATATTTATTAATGTAATTGAATAATATTGATTGATTGGTTGGAATTAAGATAGTTATTCATAAAATTGTGTCCACAGGTTCATTACAACCAGCCCCTTTTCACATTAGTGGCAGCTGGAGTGAAGAAAATAACCAACACCCAGCGACCCACACATAATGTTCTGCCCCGCAATATCGTGTGGGTCAGAGATAAAGTGGATGAATTTGATCCTGGTCATAACTTAGTACACACAGATTGTGGGTTAAGAGTTCACTATGACTACATGGTTGTCGCTGTAGGCCTGAACAATGATTACCAGAAGGTACGTTCTTTAATAGATCATGGTTAGATTTTTGAAACTTAAAAAAAACTTATTCTAATTTCGAATAAATAAATTTATAGAGACAACTTATTTGTGCAAAAGTGCAAGTACAAAGGAGTCGACAGCCTAGTGGTGTTACAGATAGAGTAAAAAAGCCAGACACTCAACAGCCTTTTGGATAAAAAAAGAGAGACATTATCCCGTCTTTTTCCCTCTCTTCTCGCGACCTAACGCTAACACATTTCTCTTTCTAACCGTCGGAGGTTCCTGCTTATAAGTAGCCACATGAGTTGTTTACGATTATTCTGTGTGTAATAGACAGAAATGAATGTCCTACAAATATTTCTTACAGGTTTAATATAAAAAACTACAAATTACTTAATTACATTGACTTGATAATTTTTTCGTTATTTTTTTATAAGTTTAGTTTCCTTTTCGTTTACCTACTTTTGTTTTTTCTTACTTCTATTGGACCATAGGTTGGTAGAGAATTCTCCATATGCTTGTATTTTTTATGAAATGTTTTTGAATATACTGTAATAAAAGTTTAAATAAATAAACTGTGACGATGAGTAAGTGTGTAATTTCGCCATGGCATACGGCTTGATATACTTACTTCACAATTTAGGATTGAGGGTCTTAAAAAAAAATTAAATTTTCATATCGTATAATACATAGGTACTCTTTTCTAGGACTCAACTTCATAAAATGCAAAAAAGGAATATTCGAAGTAATCTCAAATTAGGTACGTTATAGAAGTTTTACCCGGTGTCAGAGGAACACAACCCAAGCTTTATATTCTTCTTTGTTATCCAAATCACGCGACGTTTCCTGTGCTCTGTGTAAATCAGACGATGTAATAATTGATATAAGATCGATTAATTAATTATATTGTCAGTTATGCAAACTTTACGAACAACAATCAGAATAAAACATATTTTTCTTAGCCTTCGCAGATAAATGATATATTTACCTTTATTGTTAGGTTATAGGTTTAAAAGAAGCGCTAGATGAGTCTAGCAACCCCGCGTGTACAGTATACTCGCCGCTGTATTGCCAGAAATGTTGGTCTCTCATGCAAGGTTTTAAGGGTGGTCACGCTATATTCAGCTTCCCACAACAATACGGCAAGTGTCCGGGTGCAGCTCAAAAGATTATGTATCTGGCGAACGATTACTGGACTCAGGTATACCATGATTAAAAATGTAAACAATATCTTAAAAAAATATCAACAATATAAATTTGCTATACCTATCTTTTTTTACTCATAAATATTTTTTCGTGGATGTCCATATTGAATCACTACGGAGATGTTAAATCGCCATTTTGTAACGTCACTCACAATTGAATTCAAAATGGCGGTTGTTATTCTCTGCCAAAGTGTAACTTTTTGATTGGCGCGACGACGGTTTCACACAAATAATTATATTATTTTTTAGCAAAAAGTGCGTCAGTCGACCAGTATTACTTACAACACTGGAGGTAGTTCGATATTTGGCGTCGCTAAGTTTGCGTCAGCATTGAGGAAAATCGCCAGAGACAGAAATATCATAGTCAACTACGGCCTGGAACTGTTAGAAATACAGAAACAGACTGCGGTGTTCCTTGATTGCAACGGAAAGGTTAGATATAGTTTTAGATAGGTTAGATCAGATAAGATATCGAATAAAATATTCTCACATATGCGTCACACACACAAACACACATTTTAAACATTTCTGTTTTTTCAACACGTTACCTACACGCAAGAAGGTTTTAGAAGTAGCGAGAATGAGTTAATTTTCAATATATTTTTAGGTTTTCGCACCCAAATGACAAAAACGGAAACCTATTATTAAGACTTTGCTACCCGTCTCTCCGTCTATCTGTCTGTCACCAAGCTGTATCTTATGAACCGTGAAACTTGAAAGCTAAAAAGCTTAAATTTTCACAGATGACATATTTCTTTTGCCGCTATATTGACAAATACTAAAAACACAATAAAATAATGGTGTGCTCCCATAAAACAAGCGTGAATTTTAGTCGTTTTCTACAGATACTGTTTGAAAGCCCCACGTGCGCGTGTCCGACTCGCACTTGGCCTTTTTGTACTATATTATGACAAAATTCCACGGCATTTTTACAAAACTAGATAATTCGAGTCACATACCTGTTCATCAGCCATCCAGTTACTAAACTGCTAAAATATAATTTTACTTATTTTAAAAAATCGACCGCCTGACTTTTTGCCGCTTTAACCATTTTATTGTTTTCCTTTTGACCAGTATAGTGCTGATAGATGCCGACAAGTGCAGCCTCAGACTGCCAGTAACATTTTGGGTCTTTAGTTTTCTACCTATATTATGCATAAAATGTCACATAATGTTTAAATTTAAAAGCTTTTATTTAACTTGCAATGTATATGTATGTAAGTATGTATGTTCGGATGGAATCTTAGAACTCACTTTCGAAGTAGATATCTTCAATCGATTGAGCTGAAATTTTGAATACACGTTTAGTTTGGATGACTATGCACGACAAGTGACGTAAAATGACGTCAATCTAAATCCAATATGGCGGACCAACCAAGATGACGGAATATAATAGTTATTCTTAAAGCACTTCTACAATATAGGTATAGAACAACTCGAAAAATAAAAGCTTTTTCTAAAAAGTCTTTTTTTACTTTTAGTTTATTATAATTAATATTTCTAATTCATACAGACTATCACGCTACCATACAACTTTCTCCATGTAACTCCCCCCATGTCACCGCCCGCTTGTCTGATGAAATGCGAGGAGCTGGTGGATGACGCTGGATACTTGGACGTAGATGTGCACACTCTCCAACACAAGAGATACAAAAACGTATTTGGTGTTGGCGACTGTATTGGGACACCTAACAGCAAGACAGCTGCGGCTATAGGTATTTACTTTTTATGGTATAGAGAAAAGACGAATGTACTGTTAGGGAGCATTCGAGTATTACGTAACACCAAGTAGAGCATTTTTACCTATAAATATCACAAATATGTTGCACAAAGTACGACATTGCTAAAAATATATCTGTTATTGTTTCCGGCATTAAGATTTATAATCCGCGGCTACGCAATATTGTTTATGTTTGTTCATGTTATTAAATGGCTAGCCCACGATTTCGCCCGCGTGGAATTCAGTTTGTGTCAGTAAAAGCAAGATTAGATGAAGAGAGAATTAAATCTAAGAAAAGTTTGCACTTGCGCCGCCATGCGCCACTATAAGATTCAGATTGCGCCACTATAAAAAAAACAATAGTAAGGACTACGTTGTTCGAAACCCCCTCCTGCCCCTTTGAGGCAATGTAACGTTTAACGAGCAAATAATTAAATAAAAACGCAGACAAATTCACGGGCACAGCCAGTAAATAAATCGATTTCACCACCCGCGATTAGCTGACGACATTAGGTCCCATGATGTGACAGGTGGTCCGTCGTCATTGCGGCGTGCAGGCAACATTATATTTTTCAGATAAACTGAAAAGCAGAAGTTGCCCAAACCGAAAATCGAACCCCGGACCTTGTGCGTCAAATAACAATAATATAGTAATATAATTAATTTTATAAACTGTAGGTACCTATTTTCAAGTAGTAGTGCTCAATAAGAGAGCAAGCGTACCTATTTTTATATTCGATACCCTGGACGGACGCCCTACGGTGTCCTTAGTTTGTGCTGCGCCGCCCACCAACAAATGCTATTTACGATTAAAATATTACGCCCATCTTTAAGCAGACATCGTTTCGCAATAAAACTTATATATGTTTTTATTTATGCCAAAATTCCACTAATTGTGATTTCATAAAATGTTTTTATAACACGCTTTTTGAAAATCTCAACGAAATTTGGCGTAAATTTGTTATCGCGACGTATTCAAGAGAAATTGGGGTCGGTATTATAGTTTTTTTTTTTCAAATTCATATTCATGATCTATAACTTTGAAGTTTTTTTTAAATGCGCGTGAAATCAATCGAAATGATAATAGGTAGTCAAACTTTCGTCGTGGCGAGTAATCTATGGAACAGCATGTACGGCAAAACACTCGATGCCAAGTATGACGGCTACGGGGCGTGCACGATACAGACCTCCTACAAAACAGCCATCGTCGCTGAGTTCCTGTACGATAAGGAAGTATATCAGACTTTGCCATTTGATCAGGTATATGTAACATATCTTAAGAAATCACTAATACCTCCAACTTTAACATTATGTGCCTCTATTTTTCGTCTTTGTGGTGTAACGGTATGGCTGTCGCCTATTAAGACTATTAGCCGCGTAGGGTCCTGGGTTCAATTCCCAGGACGGGAAACTTTTCTTAAATGTTTTCAGATTATTCTGAGTAAGCATTCAATGCCATGGATTGAATGTGCCTGAAGTGACGACAGACTTGCCACCTAGTATATCTACGGTACTTACGAGTCGTCGATATACTAGCACACCACTGCCTATTCATTTGGGGATAATAGTCGTGAAGATAATAGGCGTAACCTCTAAATGTCATCAAAATACTAAATCATTAATCAATTTAAAAAAAACTGCCAAGTGCGTGTCGGATTCACACACGAACTGTGTAGTGTGTATCAATATCTGTAAAAGCGGCAAAGAGTAATTTTATTCTGTTTTTTAGAACCTGTGTTGTTATAGCTGCAACAGAAATACATCTATTAAATTGTTTTAACAACAACTATCTAAGTTCATAAGGTACAGCCTGGTGACAGAGAGACAGACAGATGGACGGCGAGGCTTAGCAATAAGGTTCCGTTTTTATTTTTTGGGTACGGAATTCGAAAATGTCTTCTATTTTTTTAAATTTCAGAGCAAAGAAAGTCGCATACTCTGCCACATAAATCAACATTTACTACCTTACATCTACTGGAACAAACTGATAAAGGGAAAATGGAACGGACCTGAGGCAATTCGGAAGATTATTAACCCATTCAAACTGTAAATAAAAAATACACAAACAAAAATATTTTATTATAACTAAATAACTTTTAGAATTATAATTACAAAGACTGATTTATTTTACATTATTTATTGTAGACAAAATACATATTCGAACCAATAAATAATTACACAGTAATATTTACTAGAAAGAGTAGTGCAATAAAATACTTCTCATTGGGGATAGGTTGTTATCTCCAGTATCCTATCGTAGTCTTTGTTACTTGTTAGGTACAATTAATGTCTGTTTTTTATTTGCGATTTTTGACAGCTACAAGATTTTGTCTTTTATTATTTTTGGCTTAAGCGTAAGCATCTGCCATTCGTCAAGTGTAATTACTTTACATCAAGTTTATAATAAAAATCATAAAGTCAGGGTTAAGGTCTTAAGCAAAACCTAGCTACAAGTTAAGCAATGGTGCTTTTGGTGACTTTGATGCAGGTAATTAATTATCGGACTATTTTAGAATTGGTAGAATTCGCACGCAATATCATCAAAAAATATATAAAATCGATCCATATTATTTACACAATCAATTGTTTCATCTTGAAATTCCTAAAAAATCTAATAAATTATAACTACTTAGCTCTTTACAATAAACTATTTATTGCTACACAATACTTTAAAATACCTCGTTCGTGTATTTGGTTTCGTTACTAATAAACAAAAAAAAACTTAAAAATAAAATAATAATAGTTTACACCAAAAATAAGTATTGTTTATCGTATTTTCTATGCAATTTACCATTAATTTCTTTAATAGAACATTCGTTGTGCTTGTTAATTAATAATATAGGTACTACAACGTAAATTCAGATAACTCCGCCTTTATTATATTTTTATTTATCAACGCACAACTATGTTCAAATGTAAATCTAATGCTTTAAGCTAATTTTTAACAGTTATGAGTTATGACCTAATTTAATTTGATAATATTTTTTTTAAATAACATTTAAACTATAAATACTATTAGTTAACAAACTTTACTTCTTTCGTATAAATGTGCAAACATTATTTTATTATATAATATTTTAAGCCATGAAGCTAAAGTACTATCTGGAGATTCTTATAACTATTAACACTGATTAAATTCTCGTTTATGAGTAAATAAATTAAAATCAAGCCAGTCTTTTGAAATTAAATTTAAACCCTCGCGACTTTCAATTCATTCTGGAAACACTCTGTAATCAGACTGATTCCACCATGTTTCCAGAGTGTATTTGTTACTTTTGTAGGGTCGGCGGACTAAAGAACATAAGTCAAAAAATTCGATAATTTTTTTATTGGGTCCCTGAACTTCATAAAATTCAATACGCAATCTGACTAAAGCACTTAAGTCACGTTCAAATAGCGCGCATTCCCAGCGCATTAAGTGGTGTACCTTATCAACCTCGCACAATTTAAACATTTCGAGATGGAATAAAAATCATAAGTTGACTTATGTTCAAAGTTCGACTTTTCGACTTAAGTGGTTTAGTCCGCCGACCCTAGATTTGTCCATTATGTTTCCAGAGTAAAACCAGAGTGAAGAATACATAGCGAAACTATAATGAATATATATACATACAATATCCACTCGGGGCACGTACTGTATTTACTCTGGAAACACTCTGTTTTCAAAATGAGTTTATTATGATTTCACTACATATCCATTTTGGTTATCGACTGAGCCCATTATGGTTTC
>DVZL01003572.1:0-13849 GCA_018236625.1 Lasaia peninsularis
CACTTTACGCCAGATAGTGACAGAGTTATGCATTAAAAGAGAGCGGGAATAGTTAGGCGAATATCTCGTCGTGTACGGAGCACTTACACGAGCTGAATTGAACTTTATTTCTTGTTACGAGAGTCACTATTTCTATGAATTGTTACGAGAAGTGGAGGTTCTGTACTTTGGTACTTATTATTCTGTGGATCCGTGCCCAAACTATGAAGGAACCTTATAAGTGGTGATATTTATTTTTATATTATTTTAATAATTATACTAAAATGTCCTAATTATTTTAAAAATGTAAAATATTCTAATAAAAATATAATTTTAACCGTGAAATTTCCACGATCAATTTTTGTTATTTGTTGTTTTTTTAATACGCATAATAAATATTAGAGGTTTTAGAATAATTTTATGTTCTACTTATTCAAACAACACATCTGAAAATATTAAAATATGTTTGCATACGTTTGTTTGTCTATCATATCTATTCATACATACATCCACACTTACAAACTTTCGCTTTTGTTATATTAATACAACAAACAAAGTGACGCGGTCCCAAGACGCTGCCATAAATTCGTCTCATGTTCGTCGCAGTTTACGATCACTTCAGTGTGTTATCAGCATTATGGAATCTAAATAAATAATATCAGACGCAAGCTGCAACCACAACAGGACCTATTTATAACCAGTTTTATTCAATTCAGGCAACAAAATGGCGACGCTGGCGGAAACTAATTAAACTAACCCTACAATATTGTTGCCTGCAGCAAAATCACATTATTTATTACCTACATCTACACAAATAAATAAAATTGGACTGTCGGTATGCAGTATTGAAATATCCGCTTTTTACTAAAATATGTATATATAGAAAGCCTCATTGACCGAGTGGCTAGCGTACACGCCTAACCGCATCGACTAACCGCGAGGCTCAGGTTCGATTCCCGACGGGGACAGACATTTGTCTAATGAACTTAGATGTTTGTATTTCCGGTTCTGGGTGTTTATTAAATTTATTCTTGTATCTATACAAGTATTTCTATGTATTACTATCGTTGTGTAACACCCATAACACAAGCATATAATTTGCTTACTTTGGGGTTAGATCAATTTGTATAATTTGTCCTGTAATATTTATTTATTTATACCTCTAACTACCACTTGGAGAACATGCGCGTGACGATATTTATTTTAATTTATGTGTTACATAGGCCAGAAAAAATCAAATTCCTCTTTTTTTCAGTCATTAAGATGCTCAAACTAGATTTTTCGGGATATACCGGGTCCTTAATTGAATACGATAATTTGTATGTTTCTTCAAGCCAAATCAAATGACTTTTTTCTTACAGGTGAAAATATCCCGAGCGCAACGTGACATCGACGCAGTACATTAACAAAAATATTCTAACGCAAAGGCCGTTTTTGGTTTGTATTAATATTTTTAAAATATTAATATGTCTTAATTTTACATTATGTCATTAAATATTTTGTTTCTCCTTTCTTGCATTAGATATATTATACCTTTTACATAGGTGCGTATTTTTTGTGATTGCACTTTATCTTCTATAGTTTAATTTGGTGAATAGGTGAAATAAAAATTTGGAGATATTGTTTGTCTTTACACGCAAAATTATTTACAGTAAAAAAGTAAATTTTTTATAAAGAAATATCAGAATAATGACAATTGATCAGTAAGGTCGGTGTCGGTAGTTCTCTCTTAAATGTTATTCAGTTAAAGTTTTTAAGTAAAAGTAAAAACTCGTCAAAAATAAAAAAAACGGCCTTTGCTTATTATCATAGAAGAGATTATTTAAAGATATTTTTCACTACGATCGTTATAATCATGGACCATAAGATAAAACTTAACAATTATAAATTAAAATACGTCAGTATTATTGAAATTCATATATGAAGTGAAACTTCTACGTAACGCTAATGTATTATTTTTTTTTTAATTCATGAGACGATTATTTTTACTTTCAGTTTTATTGTATAATTAGACGGTGTACATGATATAACTGACATGACTCACATTAATCGCATGTAATAAAAATATTATCATAAAGCTAAAGTTACTATCTGGATATTACGATAGACTCCAAACAACGATCTGTCCGCAACATTAAACATCTATCTCTATTTTATTGGGCCGGCTATCTCACTTTCACAAGGCCGGCTTTTTTACGTTGTCAACACCACAAAAGTGGCAGTAATAGTGGATGGCCAGTTTAGAAAGAATTAGCAATACTACTACACATTCGGGACAGGTCGTTATTAGAAGTGTAATCTCCAGATGTACATTTGGCTTCATGATCAATATCTTGCCCTAATAATACAATTTTCCGATATATTCCGGTTGTGTGGACATATACATTAAAAAATACATTGTAGCAGTATGTAGCTAAGCATGTGCTTTTGTTTTGGTAACATTTAAAATCATACTATTTGAGCTGGAAATATATGAAATGAAATTATATTATTTTATTTTTACGATTGTGTGTAACTAGTTAATGCTGGCTTCAATTTTGCCAACTTATCTAATATAATGGATCAAAATGCGTATAAAAGTATTTAAGTATTTTTTATATTTAAAACTTTTAACTCTCGCTAACTAACTCGCGATAGTGACTCCCATATCAGATGTGAGATATAAAACTATGATATATAAAAAGTGGTTAAATTTATATGCATTTGGACCCATCGTAAATGCAATGGAGATTAAAAACCTGGGTTAGTGGTAATTGGTACACAGCCCCTTGAAACTTTATTATTTAAATATTCTAGTAATTTTAAGCGACGAATGAAGTTCCACTTCAAGATAGTTCCATGTATATACCACATGGAGTCTATGTAATTATGTAAACATAGATACTTTGTCTTCATTGAAAAGTAGCACCAATTATATTATATCTTTGTCGTTGGTAGGTGATAATATATCATTGTGACTATATATTTTATTGATATAAAATTTGATTCAAGTGTTAAAAATGTCGCCTTAGCAGCTAGTGCAATCATTTATAGTGATTTTATAGCAACTACCTTATAATTAGTATTTATTTGGTTGTATTTCATATAAAAATATATATTTTAATATTGTAAGTATATAAGGCACGACAAAATATACACAGATTTAAGATTGTTCAAATCCTTGTGCCATTATGAGAGTATTTTCTAAATTTTTAATATTTTCTAAGACATTAATGTTTCAGTAAGGACCAAACTATTTTGAAATCAACAGGTGCCTTTATGAGTAATATAGAAATCAGACATATCCATTGTTTTTCTTCGGACATTATTCTTTCAGTACATTCATATATTTAATCTTCCAAACATTCCAAAGAATGATATTCATCTTTATAATTTTATTGACGAGCATTCCTTTTTATTTATCGCGTCATCCATTAGAGCGTGTGAGACACGCGGCATCCCAATACATACTAGTGTTTTGTTTAATAACAAGTGCTGATAAATTACATGAAGCAATAAACTTACGTGACTTCTGCGATGTAAATACAGATTAAATATAATAGTAAGCACGTTTTGTGCCAAAATTTGTACTCCTATAGGGTAGAAATTTGGTAGAAGCTATATTTATACTATCAAATACAAAGGTCACAATTTAAATAATGATTAAGTGTTTTGTTTGTCTATGGATTCTTATTTAAACCTTAACAGCACATTGTAAATAACTAATAGGAGTAGATAAATAAAATTGAGGTATTTGTACACGTTTACATAATATGTAAAAGTTTATTTAAATATATATCTAAAGTTTACATTGTAGTTAAAATGTTTTTAGGTTTGAGGCCTATCATAATTTAGGGTTAGTATAGTCGCCGGGAATTTTCTCGGTACTTCACCCAACGATAGTCAATTAGGATTGTTTCGAGATTTATTTTCATTGTGTTTAATTAGCTTGTATATAATTTACATCGGCTAGTGGTGCGCTGACCGCCTCCAGGGTGAGCCACCGAACAATATTAATTGTAACTCTTTTAACTTTAATTAATTATATTGTTATTGACATTATATCATTTATGCCAGAACTTAAAATAAATATTAATAATAAGTATTTTGTTTTATTTTTTTGTTATCCTTGTAACACTTCTCAAATTTCTTTATTTAATGAATATAAATAAAGAATATATTTTATAAAGATTATAAAATATACAAACGGTATTGAAAACTACTACTGAATTCAGTGAAATTCGGCATACTTGTATTTTATCTCATTTTTTTTTAATTTAACTGGAAATAGAACGTTTAAAACATTTTTTTTTTACATTATATTTATAATTGTCTAGTAGTCTAGCCTAGTCTAGTAGTCTAGGTTTGAATCCCGCCATTTACCAATGAATTCATAGCGTCGACCGTTCTACGTATTATAATTATTCATTTACTAAGCCGATACATCTCGACATCACTACTTCTAGTATGGAAGGTAATGAGGTTGATAATGACAAGACAAGCAAGACAGCGATGAATGAAAAATTAGACTAATTATTCTATATGTTATTTAGATACAACAGTTTGGTCAAGATGCTGCGACGAGCCTATAAAGGGAGTGTAGGGTGACACTATTCACGACCTTTCCTACCACGCGCTATCTTAGTACGTCACTAGTTGTTATGTACACATTATAATCTATTTGCAAAGTCGAACATATATTTTTGGAGCAATTATTTAACAATTATTGAATGTTGTATACAAATTGAGTAAAATTATCCAATTTTAGTGGCATTTTGTTCCAAATTTGTTTAGTTAGCACAAGTGTTTATGAAGAAATTTGTGTGTCGTATAATTTCCAGATACCGCCAAATATTTGAGCTTAGGTAAGGATGCCACTACTTTACCTAAGAACGAAGTATACACTACGATAGAAGAGACAGCAAGGTCAATGGTCTTAGCCTGTCCGGAAAGAACGAATAGACGCAAACAAACCGAATATAACGGTCGACGATCAGCATTTGTGTACCCAAAAAACATTAAAATATGCGCACCCTAGCCCTTTGCTATATATTATATTGGCTGCCACAAATTACAGATAATTATTACTTACCACTACAGGTTCATTTCATTCAGGGTTTTTGTCGATCAAAGATATTCCTATCCAACTACTTAATCTAGGAGATTTGACAAGGGCACCTCTTTTTTCTGAATGAACAATCTGTTGTTGATCGTGTAGTTTTAACAACTTCACCGAACTTTGTGAGTGAGCAGTGCTCAACCTGAGAAATCGTTAACCTGAGAAAGGCCAGGAGGAGGGGAGGGATTAGGGCGACAGTTTTAACATAGAGCGACTATCATCAGACCTCTGCAACCCAGAAATGAAATTAGGGCTAATATTAAAATAGGTGGAATTCTAATACACAAATCCGGGTTTCCTCACGATATTTTCCTTCAATGTAAGAGCACTCGGAATATTTGCTTGAGTTAAACTGCTACATAATATTATGTATATTGTTAGCGGATTTCTGTGTTCGAATTCTATCTATTCTAGGATTAGCCCTGGTTTAATTTCTGGGTTGCATAGGTTTCATTATCATTACATAATATTCTAAAACAAAGTCATATTTTTGTCTGTCCCTATGTATGCTTAAATCTTTAAAACTAAGCAACGGATTTTGATGTGTTTTTTTAATAGATAGAGTGATTCAAGAGGAAGGTTTTTATGTATATAATATGTATAGTATACTCGTGCGAAGCCGGGGCGGATCTCTAGTATTATAATAATAAAAAGAAATTTTGTTACATAATGTTAATAAAAAGATTTCAAAACTCACGATCGAAGACCGAAACCGAAGCGAACAAGTTCGTTTTTTCGTTTTGTCTCGATGATTTATTAGCTGTAATTTAGCCAACTAATTTGCACACGAGAGATTTCGTACGTCGCGCGTGTTTGAGGGCACGGAAGTGTCCCTTCAATAGATTTTAATCTGTACTATCACGGTGTCTTAAAATATATACGATGAGACTACAAAACCTAAACCGATTATGGCGAATTTGTGGCAAGCATAGTTTTTGGAATCAAATTTTTAACCTAGATCATCAATCGATTTCCAGTGAGTGTATTTCTATGGGATAAGATGTCAAACAAGCACACGGGCCTCATAGTGAGAGAAAATAGAGTCCTATAGAATGTCACTCTCTGAATTTCCATAGAACAACTAAACAACTTCCAAACGTTGGGAACCGCCAGCAACAGCTTGTTACGTTGAATAGTTAAGTTTGACGTTAAATGTTCGTCGATAATGCACCTCTACGTAATGATTGCAAAAAAATTTCACTCGCCGCCGAGAATATAGACCACTTCTGTCTCCCATGACTAATATAGTCATTCTATTAATAATCTTCGCTTTAGCCTTATCCCGTATTAAATCAGATGATATCGGGGTCGGTTCCCTAATCTAGGAGATATAACCAGGATGCCAGTTTTGACGCAAAGCGACTGCCATCTGACCTCTGCAACTCAGACGTTCAACTAGGCCCAATTCTAGATTAGGTCGAATTCACATAGTTACATGGGGAAAATACCTCAATAATCTCTAGTTTCATTAAGTTTTTCGTTTCTATGACCTATGTGACGTAAGTTTTTAGTTTCTACGGTTCCACACACAAGGAGTAAAAACAGAACCCTTTTACTAAGTCTCCGTTGTCCGTATGTCTGTCTCTCTGCCTGTCATCAAGATACAACTCATGAAACGTGATAGAAAGTTCATTTTTTTACAGATGTGTTTCTGGTGCCGCTACAACAAATACTAAAAACACTAATAATGATAATATTTAGAGATGGCTACAGATTTTACAGATAATAGTACGGAGTGCATTCAGCGCGAGCTCGACTTGCACAGTTTCTTTGTGCAACACATAATTGCGATATGACGTAGAAGGTAACATAATAAGGATACGTAAATTGAAACAATCATTTGTTTAACAGTGTTTATATTTGCTTCGAGGATAATATTAGATGTGCCGTATGGCTTCATTTTCTTGTAGTTATCCATTGAGATTAACTTGTCCATTGAAAAAAATAATCGAAGATAAAAGAATAATGTCAACAATACTAAAATAGTTGAAAAGTTTGGACAGTTCCACTCTTAATACAATCACTAAAATATCTAAATCGTTAATAACACCATTAACATATATTTACGTTACCAAGAACAAAATAGTAATATACAATATCGCGTCGGCGACACCGACACTACACACGGTAGCGAAATACGACGGTGTGTAATTTGTGCATTATAAAATATTTTAATTACGTCTAGAAATATTAAAACGAGCGTATTGTGCAACTAAATCTAACGATTTCATATCACCATGGCCTATGTGTAGCTCAACTATACAGGACAATATACTTCTCAGAAAATATCCATTAAAATATACTCATTGTGACACTGGCAACAAGTGAACAAATATAGATTTATATGTTAGTACCAGAATTAATGTAACGTAGCGAAAATATTACGTGCATTGCTCAGAATCTTTGGGCGTTTTCTCCTTCAAATATTAAGCTTCCGTCTCTGCTTAAAATTCTAGATTGATTCAAATAAATAAAACCGACCAAGTGCGAGCAGGGCTCGCGCGAGAAAGGTTCCTTACTAACAAAACAAGTCTATAAAAACGGCAAATAAATCACTTTTTATGTATTTATTTAATTATATTTCTAGTATTTGTTGTTATAGCGGAAACAGAAATTCGTCATCTTTGAAAATTTCAACTTTCTAGCTATCACGGTATATGGGATACAGCTTGGTGACAGATGGATGAACTGTGATAGCTAAAAAATTAAAAATGTTCACAAATAACAGAAATATTATTTGAATAGAATTTTTGCCATTTTACAGAATATTGGTACGGAACCTTTCATGTGCGAGTCCAACTCCCACTTAAGAATTTTTATTATATTTTAAAGGTTTTGATTTTTTTGTCTTTTAAGAGCAGATTTAATAATTTATCCCAATGATTCTGACCAACCTACAGATTCGAATAAATGAACACCGTATTATTTTCTTGAATTAAAATTTAATTAAACATTGTTAAGCAGCTATTGCTAGATATTCCAGGGAGCAGAATATCATACGAGACTTAAACTACAACAAATTTACATTTTATAACAATGTAATTACATTATGACGGTACATATAATATATACTTACTTTTAAAGCTTGTTTTATTTACATACTTTAATCTATATATAAATCTAATTTTGACTACATACAAAAATATTACGATTCAACAGCTCTTAAATGATAGATGACAATGGAAATATACAAAAGTGTACAAAATAAGATATCACGTATCGTCGTCGTTCCACAATGCGTTTATAATTCAGGAATATTCGTAGTTGATATTTATATTTCATACAAAAATACTCTAAAAGTAAGTGTCTACTAACATTCAAAAATATTTACTTACAGGAACACGTGAAATAGGTTTTGCGAATAAAATATTAATCTCAGTTGTTTTACTCGTCGTCGTCGCGTTTTTAGAATATTTTTTATCTTCGCAGTGACGAAAGCGCGACGGACGATGTGGAATAACGCGGTCAGGGCTTTTATTTTTCATTATAATTAAATTAAAAAAATATCCATGATATGAAAGTCTACCGGCTACCCTACCCTCCAGACTGGAACACGACATTGTCATTATGGCAGTAGGAATAGGTAAGCTCCTACGAGCTGCCTGGTAGAAAAGTCTGTCACCATATCAGACACAAATCCACTAGCCACCGCTTGGCAACGTTATTTTTTTCAGGTTAACTGAAAAATTGCCTACCCGGAAACCCGGGACCACAAAAGCGATTATTCATTATATTGATATTTTTTTTTAATCTGTGAATATGAACTTAAGATCTATTTAAATTTATAACATGATACAAGGTCTGTAACAATTCTTTTAAGCATGCGATAACTTTTTTGTTGATACAACCAAGTCGCAATTATTATAATTATTTAAACAAAACTTGAGTTTGAATTTTAAAAGTAGTTAATACTATCACAACGTTAGCTACAATATATGCAGTTACGTAGATATATAATGTAAAAATAAAAGCCTTATATGTTACGAAAACGATAGAAAACTATAATCTCATCGCGGTCGAACATCCCCAGCTCTAGCGTACGAGTGGGTCAAAGTGGAACAACAATAGTACTTTACATCCATCAAGTCAAATATGTTTCTATATATTCTATTATATTGCAATATACAAAATTATCTTTGACAAGTCGTTCAATAGTCACGACCGTAACAATGGAAGATATACGAGAAGACCGATTTGACAAAGGAATAAAAATATTAAAGTACAAACTAGACATTCTTTGTTCATTAAAACAATGATAAAAATCTTTATTTCCATATAATACATACATGTATAAACATATACACTACATTTTGTTTTGAACTCTGTGGCACGATATAAAACCTCTCGGCGATCATCCTCATGGAGGAAACTAAGTATGACAGCACGACCATCGCGTCGGTACGCGATGACGAAAATAAACAAATACTTATAAAACTTTTATATATTTGTAAACAAACATAGAACGGACACAAAATGCACAATGGAAGATTTGTCAGGAATGCATTTCAAGTCGCATCGATTACGCTAAAATCAAAACCGGTTATATTACAACATTTGTACTCGCGATCGACCGACGACGTCCCTCGATGTGGCACATGGCAAGTCCGTCGCCACATCGGCCACAAAACCTATCTCGGGCAACGAAAGGTCCTATCTGGAGATTACACTCCTAACGACGACCTCCCCGCAATGTCACTTTGTCTCATTCTTATATGACCCGACTATCTCACTCTCACAAATCCCGTCTGTTTTGTCAATTGGCAACCAAACAACATAACATAGAAAGAGAGGTAGACCTATTTAGAAAAAGAGAAATACATTATTAGAAACAGATCGACGTTAGGAGTGTAATGCTTCATGGTTCAAACCTACAAGGTGTCAAACATAGCACTACGCCACCAATATCGACATTAGTTTTTATCAAAAATGCATAAGAAATTGATATTCATATTACTTCACTTGAATATTTTATTATAGGCAATTTAGATTATTTACATAGAAAATTCTTTCATTCACATATTTTCATTTTACAAACATAAACATTTGAATAGTCAAGTATGTAATTAATTTAGTTTCATAGAAAGATATGTAGTTATTTTATTCTTTAAAATAGCGACATCTAGTGGTACAATTGGCACCAGTAATACGACCATGTTATATTTTGACCATGTTATTAAAACGATCGTTGCCCTTGTAATATAATCGACCTTGTCCTAAATATATATTAAAGTTTATATATCAAACTTATAAAAATGACTTAAATATTTCATAATCTATTGTACTACGTTAATATTTTACTAAATATACTTACTAGATACGTTATCCATATAAATGGTGGCACTAGATAGACTGGATCATACATAATGATACAATGCAAGTGCTACCGCCTCTAATCCGAATACAAAAGGTTGACGCGGCGTGCGTTATTAAATTTTATGTGCTTACAATAGAAACTACTCGCTAAACCAGCACAATCACAAGTCTACTGACAGATCCGCTTTAAGTTTGTAAAAAAGAAACACTCGAAGTATCTACTGCCTACTGGGATATTATGGTTCTTCAATCGAAATGGGATGAATTTGTAAGATCGGTCATTAGGTCCTATTCGCCGTCAACATGAATGGGGCATTTAAAATATATATTCATTATGATGTTGCTTTTTAAAAAAATAAATTTTCATATTTATTTGTCCATATTTGATGGAGATATGTGTGAATTAAATTACATTTATGTCATTTATTAAAAAAATAATCTGTAATTACGAGAAATTACGAAAATAAAAACTAACGGAAATAAGCTTCTTTTGTTGACGGATTTTTTTTTAAATGATGTAGGATTACTATCTTTTGAGATAATGATTGTTTTGGAGTCTTTGAAGATGGAGAAAATTTAATTTTATCTAGATTTTTGATCGAACCGCTGGCGCTTAGCGGGTTACTCTAGCCTGATTTCAAAATTCACAATCTGCGTCTTTAGCCAGAACCAAAGAAGACCTTTGATGACCGTTTTTGAAATCCACTTTTTTCGACGCTTTTTTCGAAATTTCAATTACTATTAAACATAATGAATAAAAATATCAGACTAGAGCTACAAGACCAATCTAGAGGTATATTGTCGACGAATCGAACTCCGAATAAATTTTTTGGTTAGGTATAGGAAAAGTGGGTCAACGTGCCAATGTTCTATGACACCTAGCAAGATTACAGTAGGTGTGTATTATAGTGTGTGACTTAGTGTGGCGTGTGCGGCGCGTGCGCGTGCGGCGTGCGTGCGTGCGGCGGCGTGTCGAAGGGTCAGTGCGGCGTGTCGCGCGCGGCGCTCCAGCGGTCGAACTCGATCCCGGAGTCGGGCGACACGCCGCTCGCCGCGCGCGCGCGCGCCTCACGCACGCCCAGCTCCTGCAGCACCTGCACATCACACGCACTGTCACATAAGCACACTGCAAACGCACACTTTTAACACTAAATAAAATTATCACGACAATATTCCCGAAGCGATACATTAGGGAGGGAGACATTAGGTTATGTGACAGGTGGCAAGTCCGTCGCGTCCGTCCGAAAAAACTTCTAAAAGAGGTACACCGATACTGCCAACGACACAGGCGATAATTTGTAGTTGCAACTACGTTAATCTATAGTATAGTAAGGTACGAGCACGTTACAAATTCCTAAGAATTTAGTACAGTATTGCTGACGGTTCTAACTCAAGCTTGTTAGCACATTGACTGTAAAACACGCTAATCGTGGCCCCGTGTACATGTGTTTTTGTTATATTCATGTCATTACATATTATACATATATACAAATCTTACTTCGATTTTATTTGTTTTTATCTATAATAGCATTTCTAGTTAGCGTGCGCGTGTGTGTTCTAAATGAGTGAGAGAGAGCGAGTGAGTGTGTGTGTGTGTGAGTGTGCGTGTGCGTGTGTGTATGTGTGCGTGTGGGCGGGGCTCGAGCAGACCTTACTCAGGCTGGCGCTGCGTTCGTGTAGTCCGAGGTCCCGCTCGAAGGAGTGCAGCTGACGCATGAAGTGGAAATTGGGAGCGATGTCGGTCTTGCGGCTGCGGACCAGCTCGAAGGCATCGCGCAGGCTGAGCCGGTGCCGCTGCATCAGGTACGCCAGCGTCACCGTCACGGACCGCGACACGCCGGCCACACAGTGCACCAGCACGCCGCACCGCGCTGACATCGCTTCTTCTGTAAATACATACATACATTATACTATCTATACAAATAAATTAAATTGAAGTGCTGACTGCTGAAGGAGGTGACCAATCACGTTACATACATAAGGCCGAATAAATTCAGAGACGCGATGTAAACATCTTCTTTTTCTGTCTGTCTGTTTGTACCCGCTAATCTTTGAAACGGCTGGACTGATTTAGACCACACTTTTACTGGCAGACAGCTAATTTAATAATGTTATAGAATTAATGTGTAAAATAAAAAACAAAAAACGCGGTCGAAGTCGCGGGCACAGCTAGTACTAAGTAATAAACTACGAATATTCTATTCCACAGCATTCAATCCAACAATTCTACAACGCTTACTTAACGGTTAGACATCCCAAATTCAATGTGTATTATATCCTACTAACCTATAAACCGTATGGCCTGCGGGAAGTAGACGGATAGGTT
Source organism: Lasaia peninsularis (assembly GCA_018236625.1). Taxonomy (NCBI): domain Eukaryota; kingdom Metazoa; phylum Arthropoda; class Insecta; order Lepidoptera; family Riodinidae; genus Lasaia; species Lasaia peninsularis. Next base: position 12,717 of record DVZL01003572.1, read on the forward strand.
CTGACTCCAGTGGTCCGTGATAGGTATCTTCAGGTAGTTGATCCCGCAGCCTTCCGCCTCGAACGTGTTCGGCAAATCCGGTGTCACATTTAACACGTACTGAAATAACATTAAATTTTATACTTTAATACAATTGGACCTTTCTTGAAACCAGAGTGATTGAATAGAATTTAGATACATAATTAGCAATTTTCTTCTCTGTTGGTACAGCTTCCTTGTATGGAAGAAACTCACTCGGGTAGGGATCCATTGCTTTACCTATTCCTGTTGCCGTAATGACGTTGTCGTTTTCCGATCTGGAGGGTATGCTAGCCGGTAAGACTTGCACATCAGGTCTACCACCGCACTGTACCAACAATAACTATGGTGCCTATAGACCATGGTTTTGCCCCTTACCATCAGGATCACCGTGTGCTTGTTTACTGTATAATCCGATAAAAAAATCCGCAACTATAACTGCAAGATATCTTGTCATCATGTTAGTTATAACAATAAACTAAGTTACAGTTGTTTTATAGTTTCTAATAAAAAAGGAAATAAATCTATGATTTTTTATTTCCCGATAAAAATGGTTCATTGATAATTATCCTTCCTATTATACAATTTGTATCCTATTTTAATGCAGATAAATAAACTGAATTCAATTGATATTTATTCACTATGTCTACTTAAAAAGGTATATTTGGGTAGGTACTTTTAGTACCCACTACTTTTAGTAGTAGGTATCCAAATATATCTTTTTAAGTAATACACTACAAAATAGATATCCCATATTTTGAGTGAACAATGAACTCTCAATGAAATTTTGTTAATAGCGAAAATGATAACAAACCTTTATATTGTGCCTTGCGAGCGCGTCGCAGTCTTCACTGTTGGTAGAGTTGCCGAGGTAGAGATTTGGCAGGATTTCGATGGGGAAGTCTTGCTGCGTGTGTGTATGTGTATCCTCGCATTCGGAGGACGATCCCGAAGACAGCGCGTCGTCACACCCAGAGCCAGATATACGCAGAGACCTGAAATACAATTCATTACGATTAGAATAATAGAAAAGGTGCCTTTTTTATACAAGAGGAGGCAAACGGGCAAGTGGGTCACCTGATGGTAAGTGATCACCGCCGCCCACGAACACCCGC
>DVZL01003573.1:0-13848 GCA_018236625.1 Lasaia peninsularis
TACTCCATACATGAACGGACTTGAGCTTGATATAAAGTGAGAAGCTGGCCTGATGTGAAGTACCGTCGCACCTTTGACAGGATACCAAGATTTTGCGGAGGTGAACTTTCTACAATATCCTTTTGTACGCTTTGGTGGTCAAATGAAAGGCTTTTTTCAGACGCTCAGCGTCTGGATGTCTCAGGCTTTTAGCTTTTTTCCAAGCAATGTATGCTTGATGTTTTTGTTTTTGAGCTAAAAAGCATTAGACATTGAATCATGGACTAATACTCCCACCGACAGGTCTATCAGAAAATGGAATAAAGTATTCCATTCCCTGACGGATAATGTCGGTAACAGCAGTAGCGCACATGGAAGGGTCGTCTGAAGAAAAGCAAACTTGACGCCATGGATAGGATGCAAAAAAATTACGCATTTCGTCCCAATCCGCTGTTTTGTAATGCCATACCCTTCTTGTATTGACAGATGAGTGATCAACGGGTTGATATGTTGTCACAGACTTCACCAGACAGTGGTCTGATGTTTCTAAAGTTGAGTAAAGGCAGAGAAATCAATCTAGACGCGACACTAAGCAACGAGGCCGACAACACGACTATCTGCGGTCGGCCAGCGGAGAACCGTGCTTTGGATCCCGCTACCCTCCAGTATCAGAATTTCAGCATTTTGAAGTAGTAACATTGCACCAGATAATTTGAGAAAGTTATGCCGCCTTCTTACGGCCGCCATTACCTCGTCAGTAGAAACAGGGTGTACCACGTCTAGGTGAGGTTGGCATTTAGGACAATAGGATTGAAGGTCGTCCTTTTACACCCCAAAAATGTATGCATGTTTGTTACTCTTTCACGAAAAAACTACTGGACGGATTTGGGTGAAACTTTACGCTAAGATAGTTTATTAATGAGAAAAATTCTGATCTTTGAAAGTTATCTTTAATATTAAAATAATTGGCGCGGGCGAAAAGCTAGTGTTATTTACAAATATCAGCGAAAGTTTTGTTCAAGCTACATGTAGAGCGTTAAATAATTGAAGAGGATTATTTTGCGTCGATTGGTCTTGGTCTGAAGGTCAGAACACCTTGGCGTTTGAGCTTCATGAAAATAAGAGGTCGATTTATGGGGACAGTATCTTGGCAGTAAAAACAATTCGAATTTTGTTTTTTGTTACCTATTCCAGCCGCCATAATGAGATTGTCGAGGTTGCACATACGGTCAAACAACCCGACCACAGACATCATACACATACAACATCTATAGTCTTATCCCATAAAAAGATATACATGAGATATATGATTATCCGACAGCAGAACAAATACTAAAACCACATTATAAATATTAATATTTTCTCAAACCTACAAAAACTCTAGTCGATCTTGATGCTCTTCATCTACATAATTAATATTGATAAACCTGTAAAAAATCGGCCAAGTGGAAGTTGGACTCGTGCACGAAGGTACCGCATTCATCAATTACAAAAGCAGCAAATAAAATTGCGTTTTAAATATTTTAGTAGCACATAGTTTGTTCACAGCTTTTACGATTCATTTCTAAGCATCGCGATCAGTTTATATAAATAAAAAACTACCTAAATTATAAATGTACCGCGATCTAAACATGCACAGCAACAATCACGTATTATTTATTTTATTCTGTATTTCAGTATTTGTTGTATTTTCACTGGCGGGAGAGTGCTGTCACTATTGACAGAGTGTTGTGCAGCAAATCACCCGGGTAGCGATCCACCGTCCCTCTTATTTCTACTACCATAATGATATTGTCGTTTTTCGGTTCGAAGGGTAGGATAGCCGGTAGACTTGTACATCAGATCTAACATCCCGGACACAGGACACTGACACACTTACAATACCTATACTGTCTATAGACCACGGTCATCTCTTACCATCAGGAGAGCCGTGTGCTTGATCACTGTCTTATCTCATAAAAAAATAGTGGTAATACATCATCTGTGAAAATATCAGCTATCTAATATAAATATAAACTATGAGATACAGCCTAATAGACCGACGGATAGCGGAGTCTTAGTAATAGATTTCCCGTTTTTATCCTATGGATACAGTACCCTAAAAAGCTCTGAGCTATAACTATTCGTCATGTATAAATATGCCGCTATCGTGTTAAAGCACAGGATGTTCATAAACTTACTATAATTTTCGGTCGATTGCACATTTTTTAAATATTTTCAAAGCTGTCTGTCTGTCTGTATATTGAAATAAAAACATTTTTTATATTAGATTTAATAAAATATATATATATTTTATGTTAAGCGGTTTTATAACAATAAAAATAATATAGATTATATTATACTAAAAGTTTAGAGTTGTTAGTTGATACTTCTCATTCTATTGAGTTCATTTAATGTCTCACTATTACATGAGACCTATGCTTGGATTCCAATTCTAAGGTGAAGAAGAACCTTTATCGTCTTAAATATTTTATTTTTTTAGGATAAGCTTTATTTTACTAATCCAACCTTTTCATTTGAAACCCATATTTAGGTAGTTATGGAAAAAATATTTAATCCATCATTCTGTGGCGGCGGCCATCTTGGAATTTAATTTTTTTATACAGAGCACTTTTTTTTTCAGTTATTTATTTATGGAAAACTAACAACTTTAAAGCATTAGGAATATACAAAACAATAATAATAGGGAGCTAGTTACAGGTCTTCAGAATATTAACAACTATTAACATATTACGTACTTAAGTAGAAGAAAATATTTTATAATATTAGAAAGAATACATTACATTATTCGATACCCTCATTGTGATAGTTGTGGAAAAAATGTTTTCCGCCATTTACCATTGTACCGACGGCCATCTTGGATTTACAAACATAAAAAAAAATATTATATATTGTATTGTTCTCAAAATCGATCTGCCGTCACGTCACTGGTAAGATTTCATTTCCTGAATTGGACACAAAAAAACACAAAAATGAACTGGGCCAGCAAAGTAAAACCGTTTAAAAACATCCAACTTTAAAATAATTGTTCATGTAATGTTTGATGGTAATATTAAGTAAAAAATTTTTATATAACGATATGAATTTTATGTTTAAGTAGACAGGTCGTGAGTATTTTACTTTTAGAACTCCTATATAAGTCTCTGTGATCTAGGGTAGTGTGGATAACCGATGTCCCGAATCCGATTCTCGGGAAGGGAAACTTGTTCTATATGATTTTTTATGGATAATCTGAAAATTATAACATTCGATTCTTCTTTTGGATTTTTTATTCGATTTGTGTTCGATATGGCGACGGAGTTTCCACCCACAATGTCTAACTCTAGCTACCACTTCGGGGATATGGGCGTGACGATAATTTTACTATAATTGTAATTACATAACGTTGTGAAGAGTGACTTTATGGACTAATTATTATTAATGTGCGGTGCGGCAATTCGCTAAGGCAGGTTATTCTTGTTGGTATTACATCAGTTTTCGTCGTGGCATGTTCCAGTAAATAAGCAAGGTACATTTACATAGAAGGCTTATAAAATATCATCATAGCAACGAACTGCAATCATTTTTGGTATTAATTCTAACCAGCATTAAGTGTTTCCTATTATAATACTCGTATAACTAGATGGCTTTGGACAAATCCTACAAATTTATTTACCTACTGGCTGTGCCTGCGATTTTGTCCACGTTTTTATTCAATTATTCTATAATAATGTATAAAACATTTCTAAAATAAAAGTAGCCTAAGCTGTTCCTTATTACATTAGCTGTCTGTCAGTGGAAGTCTTGTCAAAATCGGTCCAGCCATTCAGACAACACAAACACGTAGATAGACAGATACAGACAAAAATCTACAAAATATTATTTGAGTATATGTGCCTTGTAAACATACACATTATAATGCATTTAGTAAAAAGCGATTATTTTAATTAATATTACATATAGAGACTAATTTTATTTATTTTTATAGATAAAGAAAGCAAATTATAAGTATGCTTGTGTTATTGGTAATACTTAAAAAAATCTGAATATATTAAATAAACACCAGGAAACATAACACATTCATGTTTATGCCACCATGCACTCCTCGGGAATCAAACCTGTGACCCGCGGATGTTCAGTGCCAACCCAAGAGGCGTTAAAAAGTTAAGTTTCTGACCAACCTGTATAAGCTTTATAAATAAAGCAATAAATTAAACTGAACCGACGACGGTGATGACAAAAACCTATTGGAAACGTATGACCAATAAATATTTATTGCTTGAAGTTTTTGTTAAAATGACCTCCTATTGACATTGTACCTTGTAAATATAGATTTTAGACGTATAAGTACTCACATACATACATACCCTTCATACCTAGCCCCTAGCTGGTAGGCAGAGTATCAAATGCCAAGCTGCAGGTTTCGCCATACTTGCGTAGCTTCCTCCACAATCATTGCTCTCGTCAATTAAACTACGAGTACATAATATAACTGCTTTCGTCAATATTAAATGTTATTTAGCTTTACTGTGATATTAGTACAAAAAGTAGCCAATAACTATTAATGATAAAATATATTTGACTACATTCAATTATATTTTTAATACATATACAAATAAATAAAATTGGAGTGTATGTATGTAATATTAAAAATAATATTAAAACAACCGCTTTTTACTAAATGCACTCATACATATGTTTACAACGTACGTATACCAAATCAATATTTTTTAGAATTTTCGCCTGTCTGTCTGTTTGTACCCGCTAATCTCAGAAATGGCTGGACTGATTTTGACAGGATTTTCACTGGCAGGCAGCTGAGGAAATGAAGGTTGACTAAAAGGTTCTAAATGTTAAAATTCTAAAATTAAAGAAACCTATATCTACTTCAATTTTTGAATTTTATTATAGAAATGTATACATTTTTTTTTTCTTTTTTGGTGTACGTCGTTATAGTGGCAACTGAAATACATGATATGTGTAAAAATTTCAACTGCTATCACGGTTGATGAGATACAGCCTGGTGACAGACAGACACGCAGATAGTCTTAGTAATAGGGTTCCGTTGTTACCTTTTGAGTACCGAACCGTAAAAACAAACTTGGTGGACAATCAAATGGGACATAAGTAGGCAACATAGGTTCATCATCATAGTTTAGCTTTTAGTACTTTTAGCACTTCATCAAGGTTTAAGATTTGAACTCTTAATTTGTCACTTGATGAAGAATTGTGTAAAAAATAATAAGTATTTGTCAAGCTACGAATGATTGCCCATCCTATTATACAACCACATGTGCAATACTGATATTTAACATCAATGATATAAGAAAGTAATATCGCAAGATAGTATTAGCTCGGATTACGATTGTAGAACCGCCATTTTGAATTGGGAAAGTAGGTAACATGATTTGACAATACCTTTTTACAATATCTATTTTCATTGACTTTCGAATGAAGTTATAGTTTTATTGTAAAACTTACATTTTTTACTGAATTTCGCTTTCATCTTAATACAATTATTTTTTTATGCGATAAGACAGAAAAGAATCACTCGGCTCTCCCGATGGTAAGAGACAACCGTCATCATAGACACCATAGAGTAGATCCGCGGCTGTCATGTGGAAGAGCTATTAGGCCTGATATGCAAGTCTACCAGATACCGTACCTTACAGACCGGAACACGATAATGTTATTATGGCAACAGGAATAAGGCGGTGGAACCCTATACTGACGCTTTTCATGGGAGGGATGATATTTATTTTTGAAAATTTAATATATAAAAATATAGGTTCTTTTAAGATAATATATGATATACACTCAGTAAATACAAGGAACAAAAACAATATTGCTGTGTCTGTGACGTGTGTGTTCACGGGCCAATTAATATGTTTTTACAGTAAACTTCCCGACCATATAAAAGATCTACATTTAAATAATAATTAAATAAAGGTTATAATGTTGCAGAACATGTAGATGATAAAATTGCTTGGTATTGATTGCTCCTCTTTCAATCTCTTTTATTGTTGTAGAACGTTAAATTTATGTATTTAGAAAAAAGCAAAAAAAGACAAGCCTGCTGAGTTCTTTGCGCTGGATCTTCTCAGTGAGTGGCCGCGTTCCGATCGGGTGGTAAATTTTAAAATTATATAGACGCGTCACAAGAACCGTTTGTAAGGTCTACGTGAAACTATTTTACATTATATTCTATTTACATATATATTTTATGTTTTCGAACCAATTTTGTCCCAAAAGAACACGCTTCATTGATACGAGCCACGATGAATCCATTTGTATTATAATACCAAACGCATTCGATCAAAACCTGAATGAATGAACAGTTACGCTCTGGTAATCGCTGATGGAATTCGGTCGTCGGAGAAATGAGACAGCCTCTCTCTGTCATTATGATCGACCCGTCGTCTATACCTTGAGATTTGTTAACCGACTTCACTAAAGAGGTCACCAATTCGACTTGTACTTTTTGTTTCTTTAATATTGGCAAGATGGTGGTGATTAAAATGCTACAACAATAGTAACTTTTACCGCTTTTATATTATACAAAATATTAATTATTTTGTGTTATCTATGCAACATTGGAGTATCTGTATGTAATATTAAAATAACCACTTTTTACTGAATGCATGTGTATGTTTACAAGGTATATACACCAAAATAGTATTTTTTTAGAATTTTTGTCTGTCTGTTTGTACCCGCTAATGTCAGAAACGGCTGGACCGATTTTGGCGGAACTGTCACTGGAAGACAGCTGGTGTAATAAGGAATAGCTAAGGCTACTTTTATTTTAGAAATGTATAAAATAAAATAATTCAATAAAAAAGCGGAAGAAATTGCAGGTTCAGCTAGTATAACTATATATAATGTAATGAGAGTACTTTTGTTTTTCTAAGTTAGTACATTTTCTGAGTGCTCTCACGATGAAGGAAAACATCGTGAGGAAACCTGGATTGTGCCCGATATGGCGACGGACTTACCGTCCATCACAACATGGGGCCTAATATCATCTGCTAATCGGTCGGTGCAAACATATTTGACTGCCTCGTTGGTCGAGTGGCTAGCATACACGCCTAACCGCATCGTATTACCGAGGCTGTATTTCCAGGTCTGGGTGTTTATTATATTAAATACTAGAATAATCTAGCATATATTTAAGTATTTCTATGTATTAATATCGTTGTCTACCATCCATAACAGAAGCATATAATTTGCTTACTTTGGGGTTAGATTAATTTGTATAATTTGTCCAGTAGTATTTATTTATTGTTTATTTTTTATTACCTACATAATATGAGGTACTGCTCTGCTTACCCTGTCGGAGATATGGGCGTAACGATATTTTATTCTCCTGAGTTGCAGAGGTCAGATGACAGTCACTTTTTGTAAAAACCGGTGTCCTAGTTAAATCCCCTAGTATAATAGGTCGCCGAGCCTGATATCATTTGATATAATACGGGATAATGATAGGACGAAGAAGGAAAATATTAAAAAAAGTGTCAAAATCTGAATGTCATACGTTTGATTTTTAAATAACAAGAAATAAAAGATTGTTTAGAAAAGGTTTTCGTAGCTTATCTTGTTTTTGGAATTTCCTACAGCTGTTCTAATTAATGTTGTATTTTTAAGTGTGAGAAAAGATGTCGATCGTTTTAGATTCAAATTACATAAAGCCGAGAGCGCAGTTCTTCGGATTTTATTATTTAAAAAAAACTAAAATATTGTTTCCTATTTAGAAAACATAAATATCATAAAAAGAAATCCTGTTTATCGGATAGTATGGCCGTTTTTATAAGGCTAGGTTCAAAACCAGTATCAGCTTAATAAAACTTTCAAGTGTAAATTATTATCGTCCCTAATATAGTCTACAAATTACTGATCAGCTCACGCTTTACCCTTTGGTTACGAAACCCTAAAAATTAAATAAAAGTACCACTACATAATTAGTTAACAAATCTTTATGAAGCACATATCGCAAGGATACATAAACTTTTGTTACCTATTTAAATATTTATGTTAATAATAACTTTTGTTATTTAAATATTATATTTACTACTAGCTATGCCCGCGACCTCGACCCCGATTTTTTTTTTCATTTTTAAATTAAAATTCTAAAATAAAATTATCCTAAGTTACTCCTTATTGTATTAGCTATCTGCAAGTGAAATCGAGTCAAAAACAATCCAGCCGTTCCAGAAGATAACCGGAACAAACATATAAAGAAACACAAATTGTGAAGAATATTATTTTGGTATAAGTACCATTTATACATATAGGTATTTAGTTAAAAGCGCGTATTCTATTATTACAAACAGATACCGCAATTTAATTTATTTGTATAGATTGGAACAATGTAATGATTTCTATTGCGATTACGTACCCAAAGGGTACGGAACAAAACCTTATTACTGCGTTTCCTCTGTCTGTCTGTCTATCTTTTTACGGGTACCTAAAGTATTTCTGATACCTCTATAACAAAAAAAAAATAAAAATAGTATAAAGAATTAATCAAAGGTACTTTTAAGGTAGATTTAAGGTTACATAGGACACAAGTAATTTGATTTTTTTGCTGTTTTCACAGATACGGAACTCTTCGTGCGCGAGCACGGCTCGTGCGTGGCCAGTTTTATTAACATATAATTGATTATTTATGTAATAATTTTAATTTAATAATTATATTAGTGTCCCAAGGAAACTGAGCGATAAAAAAAACATTAGCATAGTGCAATTTCGCAATTGCGTAATCTAGATAGCGTTTTTACTTTTGGTTCCGAGGTTTAAAAAAAACGGCCATGTGCGAGTCGGACTCACTCACGAAGGATTCTGTACCGCCCGATAAATATCACGTTTGCTGTATGGGAACTTTACATAATTACTAGCTGTACCCGGCGCGCCATACTACGCCAAAAATACATATAATATAGAGATAGATATAGGGAAAGAGAAAACGATATATGTATTTAAGTATTTGTCATTGTAGCGGCAACAGAAATATAAATGTGAAAATTTGAGATTTCTAGCTAATCACTGTTTATAAGATATAGCCTGGTGATAGACGGACAGACAGTCAGACTGACACTTGATTCTTAGTAATAGGGTTCCGTTTTTACCCTTTCAATACGGAACGCTAAAAATTCAAGGTGGAAAACTGCAATATATTTTGACACATAGGTTGAATACGAAATAACTATTGCATTTATTTTAAATTAAATGTGTAATTTTAGTTTTATGTGTGTGTATATTTTATTTCTTACAATATTTGTCCTAGTTTTAATTCTATTTCAGGGTCTTTCAGTGTTTGAGATCCTGGTGTTTGAAATGTCTTAAAGAAATTTCCAGTCTAAGAGATATCACATTAGCAACTTTCGTCGCTCAAAAAGAAAATCCGTCGAACGAAATATAGCGAGTTTATTTTTTCTCATTATTAATATAGTCGCGGCCGCGTCCCCGGAGAATGGTAGGCAGAGAATACATACTTATGCACCAATGATTAGCCGCAACGTTTCTATTTTGTTTGTCAAATGAAAAAAGTTAAGAAACAAGGTATCCGAGAATCGAACCCGAGAGCTCTTGCATCAAATTCGGATACTGGCTACCCTCGATCTACACTGGCGATGTCTTTATTTTTAAATTATATATCTGTTTTAAAAAATATTACGAGATATAATATTATGTGAAAAATAATAATTGATCGATAGTATTTTTTTCTTCTTCACAATAAACTGAAATAATAATGTTCATGTCATTTACTGGTATGTTCTCGATCATATTGTCTAAAATCTTGTTTATATATATTTTTATTTATTTATTTATATATTTATTTATTATATTGCGCTGAAATTTAACTGCGAATCACAATATCTATACAACTTTATCGGTAGATCTTGGTCTAAAATAGATTTACCATCAGATGGCGATTTTGGCAAAAAAAAACTACCGAGTGGAGCTGGGTCGCTCAGTTATTGGTAGTACCTAACTACCAATAATCGGGAAGTTTATTGTTCTACCGAGTACACTGTTACTATATGGGTAAGATCCCGTGCTAGTTAGACACTTGTTTTCTAGCGGCTTCACGGCTTTTTATTCTTTACCTACGCTTGTCGGTTCATCTCATAACTTTCGACATGTAGATGTAATCGGATAATGGTCCGTGGACACGAATATCGATGGTGTAATGTGTAAAGAGACAATTGCGGAGAAAGCGGTAATATTTAAACATTGCTTGAGTTTTCGGTGCGTATGTTGTTACGTCATACAGTACATTTATATACCTATGCATAATCCTTCGTTACGATAAGTTTGAAATATACCTCAATATTACATATCGGAGTAAAAAAAAACAAAATTCAGAATGTACGCACACTTGTCTGGTCCATTTTTTACGTCAGAACGTCAAAACTGATGTTGATTGATTAAAGGGCCTGGACCAACACAGGGAAAATTGATAGAAATTGATGAATTCTCACAAATAATAGAACTTTTTATCTTGATTTAAGGTTACTATTTTATACCTAAATTATTGTTGTCTCGTGTGTAGGTAGAAGCAAGATTTTGTAAAATTAGAAGAGTCTGGTTTTGTGTGGATCTCGAAATTGGCAACACAATTCATCGCGTGAGCGAAGAAGCCACTAATTTTGTTGATTCTCTATTGTATGAAAGCGAGTAATTTAAGGTACTCCCTTTTAAATTTTATCTAGACTTACAAATAAATAAACATCATGACGCTTATATCTCCGAAAGGGTAGGCAGAGATACATATGCACCCTCGATTAGCCGACGATATTAGGTCCCATGATGCGGCAGGTAGCAAGTCCGTCGCCATATTGGGCACAAATCCCGGGATTCCTCACAATATTTTCCTTCACCGTAAGAGCTCTCAAAAAGTAGGTAGTTAAGTTGGAAAACTCATTGATATATGACGAGGTTCGAACCTGGATTACCCAAATGGAAGTACCGAAGCACTAGGTATCACTAGGTATCTGAGAGTTTAAACTTCCCATTACAGTTCATGAGAATTGGACAGATAAACAGACAGACAACGGAGTCTTAGTAATAGGGTCCCGTTTTTACCCATTACGTACGGAACCTTAAAAAGCATCTTGATTCACGCCATCTTTAAGTAATATAACTACAACACTACAATATAATTTGTTGAATCACAATAAATGGACAGATGTGCGTCCACCTCGCGTCTGTTATTGGATACGAAGTGATTCAGTAACTGTTCATGATACCGTTCCTCATAATACGTAAGTGTCTATAAGCCTCGGGATGAAATAGAAAATATTTTATTTCACATCGACCGTACAAAATTCCCGAAGTGCTTGGTAGAGGTGCTATACTTATGCCCACATTTTACCGATCATATTATATCCCAGGATGTGACAGGTGGCAAGTCCTTCATATTGGGCACAAATCACACGTATAAACAAAATTGGAGTGCTGTAAGTGATGAGCAATGACAATTATATATTAAGGTCGAGTCAATACAGAGACGCGATGTAAAAATGTGACGCGTAGGTAGTTATATATAATTATTATAAAATTTACCACAGAATCGGAACGCCGCCACTTACTGAGAAGATCCGGTCAAAAAATCCTCAACGGGTTTGTCTTTTTTCTTATTTTACAACAATAAAAGTGATTAGAACGCGGAGCAATCAATCCCAAGCATTTTTACCATCTGTAGATACTGCAGTATTATAACCTTGTTATATTAATTTAAATGTAGATCTTTTATATGGTCGGGAAGTTTATTGTTAAAATGTATACATTTGCCCGTGAAGGAATTACTTATTCTATGGATACGAGTCACATGCACAGCATGATTGTTTTTGTCCCTTGTATTTATTGACTAGGTATATATCACAATTTATTTTTGAACTTATCACTTAGAACTTATCACTACATAGTATTAAACAGAATCGCTTTCTCTATCCCTATATCCCTATGTATGATTAAATCTTTAGAACTTCGCAACAGATTTTGATGCGGTTTTCTTAAATAACTAGTGATTCAAGAGGAAGGTTTTTATGTATATAACATGAATAGTATACCCGTCCGAAGCCGGGGCGGGTTGCTAGTATTTTTATATACACACACTGCCCTCCTCGAGTAAGTGGCCAGTAATACATATTAACATCAATTGCAAATTACGAAGGTTAATTATTAACGTCATTATATACGCCTTGACCAACATTACCGAATGTAAATTTGCAATCCTTTCTCTTCCAATTCAAACTATAACATCCTGTATATGAATAAAGGACAAGGAAGTAGTTTTGGGAAAATAATGTAAGAGATGTCTGCTGCTGCAGGTACATATACCAAAACAAAATCCTTAAGAATTTTTGTCTGTCTGTTTCTATCCAATAATATCTGGAACGGCTGGACCGATTTTGACAGGACTTTTACTTAGGCTAAGCTACGTTTATTTTAAAATTTATAAAATTAAATAAAAACGCGGACGAAGTCGCGGGCACAGCTAGCTAAAAATAAAATGAATAAATATAGTCACGTCCATAACCCCGAAAGGGTAGACAGAGGTTTATATGCACCCGCAGTTAGACGACGATATTAGGTCCCTTGATGTGACAGCCGGCAGGTGGCAAGTTTTCACGATATTTTCCTTCACCGTAAGAGCACTCAGAAATGTACTTAAGTTAGAAAAACCAATTGGTAAATGGCCGACTAAACTAGACTACCGAAATGGGAGTACGAAGCGCATACCACTATGAATAATACTTTTATTTTAGAATTATATAGATTCAATCACATGAACCGCTTGTTTTTTTTTCTGGAATTAGACTTCGAACAAGCGCACAGATCTAACAGTACGGCAAGAGACAATCGAGGCCTATAGAAACCAAAAATGTTAAGTGCGTCGCTGTTCTGTAGCCAGGCTATTCAGCTGTGCAAGTATAGCAACTTTCACAACCAGTTTAGTCAAAGGGTAAAAATCGGACCATACTATTACTAAAACTCCGATGTCCGTCTGTATGTCTGTCATCGAGCTGTATCTCAGAAACCATATATATATATATAGCAAGATATTTTTTACAAATATATTTCTGTCGCCGCTATAACAGATAATACTAAAAACAGGTTAAACGAAATAAAGGGTGATCCCATACAACAAACGTGATTTTTCGCCGTTGTTATAAATGGTGCGGAACCCATTGTGCGCGAGTCCGACTAGCACTTGACTGGGTTTTTTTCACAATTTTAATAGAGAGATAAAATATATAACTAGTATGTTTCATTAAATGTAAAATACCCGAAGAAAGACAAGCTGAGCTGTAGACCTTTAACGGTCGACTTAAGGTTGGAACGGAACGGTTGCGTAAAGTCTAAATTGCTTCAACGGAAACAGCGAAGGCTTGCTCGTTTAGGAGTTACGACGTTACGACAGAGGGAAGTGTTTATACACTTGTCTATTACCGAGAGATCCGATGATTCCGGTCTATGGTCGGAGCTTAGACATTTTATAAAAAATAGAACTTATCAACGTTTGTTTTTAGGATTCCGTGCCTCCGTACCCAAAGGGCAAAAACGGGAACCTATTACTAAGACTCCGCTATCCGACTGTTTGTCTGTTTGTCACCAGGCTGTCATCATGTGTCATAAATATAGAAAGTTGAAGAAAAAATAAATAAGTTTATAAAGGATGCACCCATGCAACAGACTTGATTTTTTTTGCCGTTTTTATATATAGTACGGAACACGTCGTGCGGGAGTCCGACTGGCACGTACCTGTTTTTTGCTTTGGGTTTAACAGGACATTCCACGACCAAATAGCTCGTTTATCCGAGAGTGGTGTTAGAAGTCTCCGAAATCGGGGTTTTGTATGAAGAGAGTAATGAATGTGGAGGAAGTTCA
>DVZL01003574.1:0-13847 GCA_018236625.1 Lasaia peninsularis
GTTTCTTTTAATAGATGGAGTGATTCAAGAGAAAGGTTTTTATGTATATAACATGTATAGTATACCCGTGCGAAGCCTAGTCTGTAATATAAGTAAAAATATGGTTTTTAGCGTGTACTTGATAACTTACATAATTCTGCAGCCGGATCTCCGGCTATAATGTCTGTTAAATAAAATATTTACTATTATATTCTATGCTACTGAACATTTTAAAGTGGTTTGTTTTTTTTACTATCAGGAAATACCAGCCAGTTTGTCACAAAAAAAACCATTAGGGTTGTTAATATTTTAAAAACGCGTGCTAATTTAATATATTAAAGATTTGAATTTAGGGTTAAATGGGATTAATCACAATCGTTAATCGTAATCGTAACAAAAGTATATTAGCATAAATCTCGCATGTATCTTTTTCTAGACGCCCACCGACAGATGGAGTTTTTATATAACTTTATTACTTCCGTATGCTAATATTAAAAAAAAAAACATTTGTGACGCGGTTTAAACTTTGAATAGAAAAAAACGTGGGCACGAGCGGGATAATGCCGCGGGTTTTTTTAAGGGGTGAAATATGATTAAATGTTTTTATTTAACAAGGCATAGACTGCCTAGTAGTTAGCCCGTTGGACTTCCATTAGAGTATTACAAGTTCGAAACCCGTCATATTGTACTAAGTTTTATAAGTTAAGTTTATTTTTGAGTGCTCTTATGGTATAGGACCGCCTCGTTGTATGAGTGGCAAGCGTACACGTTTAACCGCGAGGCTCGGGTTCGATTCCCGACGGGGACAGGCGTTTGTGTGATGAACGTTGTTTGTAATTCCAGGTCTGGGTGTTTATTAAATTTAATCTTGTATAAATTTTATTATTAGTATCGTTGTCTAACACCCATAACACAAGCATTTAAATTGCTTACTTTGAAGTTAGATCAATTTGTATGGGGATATTTATTATTATTTATTATAGGTGGTCAGATGGCTGTTGCTCTCTGTAAAAACTGGTGTCCTTGTCAAAATCCTCTAAATTAAGTAGCCGATCCCGATATAATTTGATATAGAAATAAGGACGTTTTGACACCACATGTAACGATACGGCTGTCGCCTGCTGAGACCGTTAGCTGCTTTGGTTCCTGGGTTTAATTCCCAGGTCGGGCAACACTACTCAAATGTTTTTCAGATCATTCTGAATAAGCATTACATTGCCCGGGATTGGAATGTGTCCGAAGTGGCGATAGGCTTTCCACCTATCACATTATGGGCTCTAGTAGGTACCTTTGCCTGCTGGACTTACGAGTCGTGTATATACTAGCACACCTCTGTCTACGCTTCCAGGGATATAGGGCGTGAAGGTATTTTTTTTACTTTTATTTTAGAAATAAGGAAAAGTTATATATTTATTGAAGTTGGCGTAGGTATTGGCCAAAATTGAACATATTGGTACACTGCCAAGAAAGCAGATGGCTGCGTTTGGCCAACTCGTTGACCAAAGCTGTGGCTCAATTTGTAAAAACAAACAAAAAATACCGGGTCATTTTGTTTAAAAAAACACATAAATAAACGGATTATGAGATGGTAAGGAACACACACTATATACAGATCCAAAAATAGTGGTAGTGTATTGCACACATGAGTTGTTCTAAAATCAGAATACTTTGTTGGTAGATCAGCGACCCACCCCAGGTCGCACGGGTATACTATGCATGTTATATACACAAAAACCTTCCTCATATATAGGGATATAGGGACAGAAAGCGACTTTGTTTTGTACTATCTAGTCATATATTACGGCAGCATTGAGAGCGTTTGTGGTCTAGTGATCAGGACTTCGGACTACCATTCCGGTAGTATATACCAATGAGTTTTCCTAACTTACGTATATTTCCTGAATGCTCTGACGAAAACAAAAAAAGAAGTCATATAGTCTATCATGCTATATTAAAAAAAGTCACAAAATCATTTAAAAGTAGATAATATTTACATAATGTTTTGTATATTTAATCATTTTATAAATCAAATACAAAAGTCAAGCTTAATGCGTACAGCATTATCTACTAGCTAACCTTCGGAACAATAATGGTAGATGAAAAAAAAAAACTAGAAAAATATCTTATTACAATTATTACATATATTTATTCAATGTGTAAACATTTTAGAACTAATTACGTATATCGTACTACACAATTTCACGGGTGAATTTTCCGAACAATAACGGTATCTTGGCGTTTTAGGTGTAGGGGAGGCTGGTATGATTAATCACACTATATGAATATGTATGAGTTGGAGCTGTCAGGTGTACCTGCCTTTAAATATCAAATGAAACATGTAGGCTACATTTACCCCGTTGTACAAGGCTTTGTTTGATGTATAAGTATAATTTTTGATACCTACGAATAAGGGAAATATTGAGAAGCAATATAAAACGGATTTTAGCAAAAAACAGAAAGATTCTCTGATGGTTCGGTCATATGGAAAGAAATAATTAAGATAGATTGAAAAACACATATATACAATGCGAATGTGGATGGTTAGGTATAGATACCCGGGGAGACCTAGGTTGATATTCCTCGATCAAATAGTTCGTGTATTATCCGAGGGTATCAAGAGTCTTCAAAACCAGCATGTTCGTTGCATAAGCATATATATTTTTAAATATAATTTTCCTTTTAACGGGAAAGAAAAAGGAACTTAGTCCGCACGTTCGTAGATGTACATGACATTTAGTTTTTTTGTTAATTATTTTGTTTTTGTTAATTATTTTGTCTTCTAGGGACAGGCTAAGCAAGACCTTTGGCCATGCTGTCTCCTCTGTCGTAAAGTCATGTTAGGGTCTTGGGTAGGTACTTTGGGTCTCGGGAGATTTGGCGGCATCGAGAAAATACGCTTGTGCAATTTTAATTAAACAAAACTATATATTAAACTAAACAAAATTCCATATATATATAAATTCAGTAATTATGAAAAAACTGCATCGATTCCGCCAAAACATCTCGGTATTTAGTCATAGAAAATGTCGACTATAAGCCGTACAAGTCATTACATTCTTTGTAATTTGACAGCACTTATTTTTTCTCTTTTCTTTTAATTACACTTATAGAAAATAGCAGTAACTACAGTTTAGTTACAAATGCTTCCAAAATATAAAAAAAACTCAATAAAAACTTGGATTGATTCTAAAACAAACATCAAATGAACGGTAACCAATAATTAGAAACCACAGATAACAAACGGGAAATTACCCACGTCCATTATTATTTGTGCTGAAGCATTATCATCTAAATCGCCTCTCGCCATTTATGGTGTTTAGGTATTTGCACACTATTGTTAGTGGCGTTGTGTATAAAATAAACATTTGTTATGGAGGGACGGTGGCTACAATATCGGGCGCGTATATCCCGAATTACCATTAGAATGGGAACGGCTGATGTATGGCCGCACAATATTATACCAGCCCGAGAACGGGATGGCCCGACGAAGATTATAACGTTAATGTATTTTCGTAATATAATTACGAAAATTTTTGGGACTTTTATAAGTATGGAAATAGATTTTATTCTCTGTAGCCTCTGCAGTCGAGCGTAGTTGGTGTCTGTGTTTGACAAATCATGTTTTATTAAGTACATATTTTTATTAATTAATAGAAATTAACAATTTAGTAATAAATGAAAATCACTAATTTTATGTTGTAAAATTTATGATAATATGGTAGATAAAATGATATAATTCAAGAAATGAATACAAAACGTTATTACCTAAAGTACGTACAAACTATGGAAAACCTTCGATATTGTTCGAAGGAGTTCAACTATTCATAATGATTTACCTAATTATATAAATAAGTGTGATACAATAAGTCGAGCATTCACTATCGAGTAAAAAAACTTTTTTTTATACAAGAGGAGGCAAACGGGCAAGTGGGTCCCCTGATGATAAGTGATCAACGCCGTCCACGAACATCCGCAACACCAAAAGTATCACAGATGCGTTGCCGACCTTTTAGGAATGAGTATGCTCCTTTCTTGAAGGTTCCTAAGTCGTATCCGTTTGGCAATACCGCCACTGGTAATTTGTTCCACAAAGGTGTTGTACGGGGCAAAAAATGCCTTAGGAATCGCACGGTTGAGGAGCGCCACGCATTACGGTGGTAGGCGTGGAATTTTAAACTCTGTCGCGATGTCCTAACGTGAAACTCAACGGCAGGTATCAAACCAAACAACCCTTCAGAGCATTCCCCGTGGTAAATGTGGAAGAAGACACTGAGTGAGCAGATATCTCTACGCAACGCCAAAGAGTCAAGCCGATGGGAAAGAGCCCGGTCGTCAACGATTCGAGACGCTTTACGTTGGATGCGGTCAAATGGAAGGAGCTGGTACTGGGGAGCCCCCGCACAGAGGTGAGCACAGTACTCCATATGTGGTCGAATTTGCGCTTTATAAAGCTGCAACCGATGTGTGGGCTTGAAGTATTGTCTCGCCTTGTTGAGCACACCAAGCTTTTTAGAGGCTATTTTAGCCTTCCCTTCCAGATGACCACGAAACTGAACGTCTGAACTGTCTTTTAACTGGACCTAATGTATGATTTTTAATCTGTTTTTCTCGAAAAGTCTGTAGGTACCGTTCATAAACACAAAATGTACTGGCAAACATTTTTTTTATTTAAATTTTGTGTATCTAATTTTTAATGAAACATGTTTGTTTTGTATGATAAATAAATTCTTGAAACTTAAAACTTAATTTTGTATACTGCAAATAAATTATTATTATTATCATCATTTATTAATCTTTTTTTTTAATCTACATTTATAAATTTGATATAAAACAAAATATTAAAAATATAAAACGTCATTGTTCAAGGTGACAATTATTATTGTTGCTATTATTAATTATTATTATTGTTTATTGGTTTTTGAGTAGGTTTTTGTTATATTATTTTTTTCAGTCTATATCAAAACCCTAACGTTTGGTATTGAATTTATGCCCGATATGATGACGGTCATGTAAATCTGTCACATCACCATAAACATTATCTAATATCGGCTAATCGTAGGATTATGTCTTTACCTCTGCCAATCCCATTGAGGATATGATCGTGATGATATTTCTTTTTAAATCCAAACGTTGAATGATTTACTGATAGGAAATACACGTTGCTTTTAGTAACAAGTGTGTTGTTTTTATGGTGCCAAGCTGAAGACTTCAACAGACGAAAGTACGGAAAATACTTTGATTGGATAGAGTAACCTGTCAGTGAAGAGGGTAAATTAAGGCTCCTCCTTGGCATAATAGAGCGTTTGTGACCTAGTGGTATACACGCTTCTGATTTTCATTTCAGTAGTCCCGTATTGGTTTGGGCCCTTTATGTAGAATAGACCAACTGTCTCCCCACCAGGCAGCTCGTAAGAGGTGAGCATAGGTTAACTCGGCCACTACCAGCGTGACCACTGGTGGTAGAGTGCTGTGCAGCAACTCGCCCGGGTAAGGATCCACTGCCTTACCTATTTCTGCTGCCATAATGACATTTTCGTTCGGTCCCGAGGTTATGGTAGCCGGTAGACTTACAAATAAGGTCTTAAAGTCAACCACTATGGTGTCTATAGGTCACGGTTGTCTCTTACCATTAGGAGACCCGTTTGCCTGTTCGCTGTCTTATCTCATAAAAAATGCGCTTACGGTGAAGGAAATCATCGTGAGGAAACCCGGATTGGTTTGTGCAAATTCGACTTAATTTTGGATTAGATTTGGTTTACTTTCTGGGTTGCAAAATCTGATGGCTCTGTATCAAAGCTAGCGTTCTTGTCAAATCCCCTAGATAGGGAAGCCAATATCAATACTATACGATATCTAAACTAATAAAGCTAAGATGGAAAATAAGAAGAGGATCAAATAAGGTAATTAAAAAAAACTATTAATACAAGATGAAAACTGTCATAAAAATTAACATTTCAAGGAATGCATACTACGCACCGTCGCGCGTCACGTAGTTAATTTAAGGGTGAGCGTACACGCCTAATGCTACCAACCGCGAGGTTCAGGTTTGATTCCCGGCGGAGGCAGGCATTTGTGTGATGAACATAAATCGATGTGGTGCGGTTACATCAATTTGTGTAATATGTCCAGGGATATTTGTTAGTATTTGTTTTTCAAGACATATTATAAAACAAAGTCACTTTTTTTATCCGTCCCTATGTATGTTTAAATCTTTTATACTAAGCAACGTATTTTGGTGCGGTATAGATAGAGTGATTCAAGAGGAAGGTTTTTATGTATATAACATGTATAGTACCCGTGCGAAGCCGGCTCGAGTCGCTAGTTACAAATGAATATCAGTATTGTTGTGTTACATAACTGTGCCCACGAATTGGTTCATGATTGTATTGATAGTCTATTTTTGTTGTTAGATTTTACACTTCAGACGAAAAGTGGCCATTTAACAGCCACTGTGCTAAACTATTTTGTCTGTTTTCAACTCCGTCGAGCACAAAACTAATATTCTAAGAAATATTTGTTTCAAATTTCGTTCTCCATTACCTACAGAAGATAAACAAAAGCATCAAAATATACAATATCACAAACTGCAAATAAACGATTCCATGCTTTTTTGTATTAATTATTTAAAGGATAATATTTAATTAAAATTAAATGTCCTTTAAATAATTTAATAGAGAAACCCAATTTGAGCTACCATTTTATTTTGTCAAAAATGAAAAATTTAATACAGGGATCTAAAACAAAATGTTAATTTAAACTTAACAACGCGTATCTGATTTGAAATTCACAAAAGAGAGCACTCGAAACAATTAAATAACAATGCAATCTGCGAATCTGTTTGTTTAGCGGACGACGACGCAAGAGAGATCGCAGCGTTGGTCGGATGACACAAGCTTACGACAAGAGGATAGTTGTAAAATAAATAGTGGGAGAGGGGCGTATAATACCTCGCAGGAGGCGCGTCGCCGTCGCGTGGCCGTCGCGTGCCGGCCGCGTGTCGTCGCCCGCGACCCGGACGTCGCATTGAGTTTCTAATCTCGTTGTAATATTTTTGCGACGAAATCGTGGCTATTTATAATTCTATCAGGAAATATTACACGCTAATTTCAACACGTTTGGGGTATAAATTTAATTTCGTGGCATGTACCTACTGGCTGATTAATGACATTCGATTTCTTTTTTTTTCTCTGTATGGGTTCTGAAAATCTTTTTTTTTTCCGTTTATCGATAAAAAAAGAATTAACAAATAATATAAATATAGGCACTACAAAAAACCACGTAGGTTTAACAACCGAGTGCTCATAAAGTTTGCATCATTTACACTAACATAAATAATAAATAAAATCGAACTTTGTTTCGGTTATTTCGTAATATAGCATAGAAAGATAGTTGGTGCAAAATAGTTACGCCAAGTAAATCTCTGAGCAAAGGTAGAAGAAAAATAGGTAGACAACAAAATTATAGAACGATGACATTAGGCAAGTGGCAGATATAACATGAAGTAGTATGGTGGCCAAAGAAAGACCAGAATGGAAGAGGTTGGAGGAGGCTTTTTCTAATTGGGAAACGGAAAAGAAAAACTTCGGTTAAAATAATACCTTATTAATTGACAACTTTGCAGTAATTGTATAAGACAAAAAAAAATTAATTTTTTCTCCTAATAAAGGCTTATTAATTTATTCACTGTTTATATATTATACAAAGGTAGAAAATAATGAAACTGACTAGAATAAAAATCGTAATCTAATTAACTACATTATTTAATTTTAATTTGATAAAAACTCACTGGAAATCTTATTATATTTATTTTAGCTCGTGACTTTACCCATCCCTATGTTTAGATGAATTAAAGTAAAAAATAAATCAATCAAAGGTAATTCACTTTTATTTAACAATAAGAATGGAGATAATTTATAATGTTTTGATTATCAAAGCATTAAATCGTTATTATGATCATTTTTTTAATTTTCTTTTAATACTAATATCAGTATAAAAAATATGTTATTTTGCGAAAATTTTCTTTGAATTAATTTTGAGTGTTCTCCACCTTACGTTATTAAAAGTTTTTATTTAACTTGCAATGTATGTAAGTATGTATGTTCGGGTGGAATCTTAGAACTCAATTTTGAAGTAGATATCATCAACCGATTGAGCTGAAATTTTGTCAAACAAAAACAGATTCATTTTAATATGGGTACAACTTAAAAATATTATATTGGATCTTGGTGAAATTTTTAGTCGTGACGATTAATCTGTAAAGATAAAACGTTGTCTGCTTATTTAAAAATGAGTAGAATAATTGTACCTATATAAAAATGAGTACCTAGAATAATTGAACCTATAGGTATAAAGCTGGTTTGTGTGCCGTTTGAAAATATTCAAATTTAGAACCTCCTCTTGAATAATCACGAAATATATCAAGAGAAACGTGAACTAAGCGTTAAGTACACAAATACCATTGTCTCTAGGCAGAAGCCAATAACATAAGCAATAAATTCAATTGTAATTATATGTAGTGGAAGTAACAACGGCTGAACTATCGCACCAGCTTTACGAGCCATGTGATTGAGTCTAACTATTCCATTAACTTGAAACCCACCGCCTTGCTATATATTGATTCGAGACGGTAATTATATGACTTTAGTTTATGAGACACAATCATGGCTGATAGTTGGGGGAAAAGTTGAATTATTTTAAGGGAATAATTGAAAATGTGAGAGCCTCAGTAGCCTAGTGGTACGTGTATCGGATTTCCATTTCGGTAGTTCACGTTCGAACGCCGCTGTGTACTAACGAGTTTTTATAACTTAAGCACGCTTTCTGAGTGCTCTTACGGGGATGGAAAACATCGTGAGGTAACTGGGGATTTTGTGCCAGGACGAAATGGCGACGGACTTACCACCTGTCACATTATGGAACCTATAACGTCGGCTAATCGTGGGTGCATATGTACCTCAGCGTAACCATACTGAGATTCCTCTGTCCATCTGTCTGTCTGTCATTGTGCTGTATCTCATGAACCTGCGAATGTAATTTTTACAGAAGCATTTTTGTTACCGCTCTAACAAAAGAGAACAGCTCTCTCTAGTAGAACATATTCCAAAATAATACTTTTTAGAATTTTTGTCTAATTATTTATCTGTCTGTCTGTTTGTACCCGCTATTCTCTGAAAGGGCTGGACCGATTTTGACAGGACTTCCACTGGCAGAAAGCCAATCTAATAAGGAATAGCTGGGGCAACTATTATTTTCGAATTCTCCCCCGTGTTGGTCCGGGTCCTCTATGTAGAATAGACTAACTGTCGTCCTACCAGGCAGCTTGTAAGAGGCGAGCATAAGTTAACTGAGTCACTACCAACAAGACCACTGGTGGTAGAGTGACTTACCTATGCCATAACGACATTGTCGTGTTCTGGTTCGAAGGGTAGGGTTAGGGGTAGCGGCGCACCTACAACATCTATGGTGTCTATAGGAAACGGTTGTCTCTTACCATCAGGAGCCGTGTGCCTGTTCGCTGTGTTATACCATAAAAAATATATAAAATAAAAATTGATGTGAAAAACGTACCCAACAAACACTTCTAGGCTCCATATTTTGCAACTAGAAACTGGGCCAAAGTGAAATGTTCCAAAATATTTGGTATAAGTTCTCATTGTACGTGCTTGAATGTCAGCTTGAGAGTAAAGCCTTTATCTTACGGCGGGATTGTACACAAAGATCGCGTCTATTGTGATCGCAATCTCCATAATTTCGCTTCATTAAAGCAATGAAATGATTAATAACAGGGATCTCTGCCTACCATTTAGTGTGACCATATTTTTAACAGTAAATGAATATTTATACAAATACATAACAAGAATTTCAAAAATAATATTTTGGTACATGTACGTTGTAAACAACCACCTGCGTTTAGTATAGATTATTTTTATTTTATATATAGACACTACGATTTGATTTATTTCTATAGATTGACGGAGTAATCGCATGACAAAAATACAAGAAATAAAATAAAAACGTACCGACGAATTGAAGATGTTTATGATTATGGTACCACTAAGCCATTAGTGTTATTACATGTACTATATAATATGCGTAGAAAGATTCGGACAACATACGTCAGATAAAGAAAAAATTGTAAGTCTTGTCGTACTAGAAATCGAGGGAGAATTCAGAGGAAAGGAAAGTTCTTCAACAATAGCAATGCTCTTAAAGTACAAAAAGAGATGGTAGGTAATATTACATCGAGTAATTTTATTTTGTTTTAATGGTACTAAGTAAAAATAATAATATTAGTAATAAATATCGACACGCCCATGATTACCTGACAGTATTAAATCCCATGATGTGACAGGCGGCGAGTCCATTGCCATATCGAACACAAATCCAATATCAGGCAACGTTGTCTTTTTCAAATAAACTGAAAAAACTTTAAGAATAAGACCTTCTTTTCTTTTGAGATCTGGGTATCGAACCCTTTAGCACATATGTTAAATTCAGACACTGGCTCCCCTCGACCACAGAAGCAAAAATAATAGAAATGATGACGCGGCTGTAATTAGGCAATGTAAACTTTTAGTTTAGTAGTCAAACTCTTATGTCATTAGAAATATTAATGGTGACATTAACGATATAGATATGTATTATAATAAACTAAAAATTAAGCCTCGGTGGCCTAGCGGTACACACTTTGGATTTAAATTTCATTAGTCCAGGTTCGAACAACGCCATGTACTAATGAGTTTTTTAACTTAAGTAAATTTTTTGAGTGCTCTTACGGTGAATGAAAACATCGTGAGGAAACCCGGGATTTTTGCCCAATGTGGCGACGGACTTGCCTCTTGTCACATCATGGTATCTAACATTTCTATATATCAAATATCTAACATGGCTAATCATGGGTGTTATGTATATTTATTGATTATTTTATTTACGAGTAATACCTTTAAATGAGCAACAATCACAGAAACGGCTCGTATGATTTTTTTGAAATTTTGTATTTAGGGTATTTCAGGGGCGATAAATCGATCTAGCTTGGTTTATTTCCAGAAAATACCGTTTCAATCGTGATTTAATTAAATAAAAAAGCTCCTTAAATATTATTAGAATACGAAGCTAGATTTCGCCACCGTTTTCGAAGTTAGAATAGCTCGGTCGGGGAATCGGGCGCCTTAAAACGCAGGAAACTCCGGTTCAGGTCTCGGTCCGATTGTTTCTTTTATGTTTTCTCTCTTTACACTATTCATATTTCATCTGTTAGTAATTTGCATAATTAAAATATTATTCTAAAAAAACTTGGTGTACTAAAAAAAACATTGAACAAAGCTCGGTCATTCAGGTACTTTAAATAAATTACCGTAACACTCATGGTCACCCTGTAGCGATAGGGTATTTCTGCTACCTACCAATTCTCTAAATATTTCGTTTTATGCTTTATAAATTAGGAAACGAAAGCAGTATTGAGTAGCTATGAATATTCATAAAAACTCCCTTTTATTTCGGTACATCATTATAAATGCAAAGTTGAGAACATAGTATATAAAAATATATAAATATATTCATAATTTAAAGCTATGGACAAAAAAAGCTTGTGTTTTTAGGGTTCCGTACTTAAAGGTTAAAAACCCTATTACTAAGACTCCGCCCGTCTATCTGTCTGTCACCTGGTTGTATCTCGTGAACCATGATAGATAGAAAGTTGAAATTTACACAATAAAAACAAAATGTTTCCATAAAATATACGTAATTTATTCCCCTCAGGGACATGTTCTTATATCTTATTTCATATATATTTATCGATACGCGGCAAACGCTTCGGATTCCACCTCGGATAGACTTCAACCTGGTCTTTTTTAATGTAGTAGGTTAAAAAGTAGCCTATGTATTATTCTGATGTATAAGCTATCTCACTGTAAACTTTCATCCAAATCCATCCAATAGTTTTTGCATGAAAGAGCAAGAAACAAACATACAAACTTTCGCATTTATAATATTAGTAAGATTTTGTGCTGGTTTTAGTATTTGTTGTTATAGCGTCAACAGAAACACATAATCTGTGAAAATTTCATCTTTTTATTTATCACGGTTTATGAGATACAGTCTGAAGACAGACAGACAGGGGAGTCTCAGCAATAGGGTTTCATTTTTGACCTCTTAGTACGGTTTCTTTTTATGATAATGGAAGGCAAAAAGCAGACGGATTTCCTGATGGTAAAGAAATACCCGTCGCCTATAGACACCAAAGGTGGAAATGGTGCGTTGCCAACCTGAGGCTGGAATGGTAAGCCTCTTGCGTGAGTACGTTTACCGGCTACCCTACTCTCCAAACCAGAACACGACAATTGCGAGCACTGC
Source organism: Lasaia peninsularis (assembly GCA_018236625.1). Lineage (NCBI taxonomy): Eukaryota > Metazoa > Arthropoda > Insecta > Lepidoptera > Riodinidae > Lasaia > Lasaia peninsularis. The sequence goes on from DVZL01003574.1 coordinate 12,331, forward strand.
CGTATTTGTGGCAGAAATAGGTAAGGCGGTGAAACCAATCCGGGCATGGAGTCGTTGCAAGACTCTACCACCTAGTGAATATCTTGTATGTATGTATGTATCTATATAGTGTAAATTCTATCTTGTACTCATCCTTCCTTTAAGGAGGCAATGGGATTGGGCAGTTTAGAACAGCTCTCCAGCTATAAATCCGGCCAAACTATATTTTTCCATAGACGACTGTGTGGCTGATTGATCTATCAACGCACAGAAAAACCGAAAACTAGTTTTTCTAAATTTGCCATAGGCACATAATTTATTTGTAGGTATAATAAAAGTTGGGAAAAGATAAACAAACTGTAGCCAGACAAAATCATGGGCAAAATTTAGTTCATCCATGACACACGTAATTATTGTAGCTATTATAAAATCCTAAATCTTAGAAATAAATAAAAATTATATCAATAATAAAACTTATGATTCACAATGTTCATATCCTGTCCACGTAAACAGATAAGGTATAATTATGTATTCTTAAATATTTATGTGAGAAATACGTATATGATTTGACATAATTAAATTGTTATTTAGCATTAGTCATAGATTTTTGAAAATGACGGAAATAAGTATTTTTCCTGTATTCTAAAAAGCGAAAAAACCAGATGGATCTCCTAATGGTAAAACATACAAGTTGCCTATAGACATCTGGGATGATAAACCTCTTGTACAATATTAAAACCCTCCAAACTAGGACACAAAATGCTGGTACTGATTTAACGGTGACAGTAAAACGAACTGTGACGAGGATTGTGGATTAGAAGCAACCGATTAGAGCGACCGGTCGCAAGATTTTACTGTTACTGTCTCTTGGTAGAGGCGATCGAGGGTAAAGTAAACCAGAGCGATTTAAATAGTAATTGAGGTTACACAAGGTGTTAAGTGATGAAAATAATGAATTCCTTAAACGCCCAATTTTATGTCATTCTAATTAATTGTATAAAGCGCCATCTATTGTACGGTTTGTATGTTGTGTAGAAATAGATTATTCTTTTTCAATTTCAATAAATATCATACGTTATAATTTGAAATAAGCAACAAGAAATTTACCAAGTTTAAAATAAACTCATCAAAGAAATAAGAATGACTTCAGACACATTACATTGTAGCCGTTGGCTGTTAGCTTTAGGATTCATAATATAAGTGTGAAATACTTATGTAAGTTTTTTTTATTAAAAAGTCAAGTAAGTTAACGATTTACTTTACATAGACATATTACAAGAGATATTACTTACCGTGTGACATTTTTAAAGGCAAAATACAGGCACTATTCTATATAAAAGAGACACGAAAGACTGTTTGGTTCAGAATCGATTACTAATGTTTATCATACACTGCACTATCGCCACTTTCATATGATATGAGTAATGTGGTTCAAAGAATTGATTAGATAAAATATTTGTTGTTTCGTTTTTTGATTCAAATTCAATTGAAAATTGATTATGTTAGTGAGACTTATATTAGACTTAATTACGAGGTTT
>DVZL01003575.1:0-13846 GCA_018236625.1 Lasaia peninsularis
ATTGCTGCAAGCATCCGTAGAAAAATACGAATAGAAATAGAAATAATAATGATATTATTACTATTCATCCATTCCATAATACGTAAATACATAGTATCAAATAACAAAAACGATAAAATTAAGGCAACAATTAACAAAATTAACAACAGTAATAAAGTTAAAATAAGAAAATAACAAAATTAATAAAATTTAATAGAGCAATTAAACATATTCGTGCGTATTCAAAACTCGAATGACGTTTATTTCAAAATAGCGAACCGCTGCTTTGTATTCCCTGAGATCGGCGCGTCCCCGTACCAAGAAGTACAAACGATAGTTGTCAAATATTATTAGACTAAATTAAAAAGGTTATTACTTTAATATAACCCATATATATTTTTAATTCGATTGAATATGGCCAGTTCATTATTAACTCGCAGTAAAAATATTTTCTTGGTAAAAGAAGTTTGTTTACAAAAATTATAGCTTCTCGTGACGGGCAGTATAGATGTCTGTATTTCCGGGCCTGGGTGTTAATTACATTTATTCTTGTATCTATTTGAGTATTTCTATGTGTTAGTATCGTTGTCTCCTACCCATAACCCAAGCATTAGATTTGCTTACTTTCTGGTTAGAGATCTATTTGTGTAATTTGTCCCGTAATAATTATTTATTTAAGAGGGTTTCCTTATAATATTATAACATGGCATAGACATAACATTATATTCAGCTGACATTTCTCATTCCGATTTCTCAATCCATTTAAGAGTATCAAGGCTTTATCGAAAATCTCGATTATGTGCCAACACATGTGAGCCCTAAAACATTATGGCGTGAACAAATATCGCAGATAATATATAAAGTGTATTAAATAACAATCGTTTCTGAAGAGTTCAATAAGTACGCTTTGTGAACGGATAATATTCTATTGGATTATTCTGGTTAGAGCCTCTTGTGATCAATTTTTATATACAGGTGGTATAATCGTGTATATGACAAACAAAATTCTATAACTTTCCCATTTTTAGATTAACCACTCTTGTATGGTAAAATGTATGCTTTTCTCCTACAAATTCATGAAAACTACACAAAGGGTAGCCGAAAGACTTGCACAGGTAAATTTGCCGAAGGCTATGAGATAGCAACGCACCTGCAGCATTTATAGCATTTAAAGATGTCGGTTATATTTTACCATCAGTAGAATCGTCTGTTACTGTCTTATAACAAAATTAAAAGCAAAAAGAAACTTTTTAGAAAAAGCTTTTATTATTTCTTGAGTTGCTTTCAACGAGCCCTTTCATTTGATACCCATATTGTAGAAGTGCTTTATAAACAACTATTCCGCCATCTTAGTTGGTTCGTCATATTTGATTTAGAATGATGTCATATACCTTAGCGGGCATTGTCATCCAAACCAAACGTGTATACAAAATTTCAGCTTAATCGGGTGAAGATATCTACTTCAAAGTTGAATTCTAAGATTCCACCCGGACATACATACTTACATACAATGCAAGTTAAATGAAAGCTTTTACAAACAGGATTACTTGTTCTATTTTGTTCGAGATATAGGCCAGGAGAGTATGTACACTACTTTATTATGCCAGGCAGGTAGTGTTGGGGCGTGTAAGGTCGGTGTCAATAGTTATTTCGTTTCATAATAGTCATATATCAAGTCTTTATTCCCACGTTTCCGACGTGTCACTTCACGTGACAGTGAATTATTGTCCACAACAACGGCTAGTTTCTAGAATTTATATTTAGTATACCTTACTCTACTTTATATTTTCCAATTTTGCAGCGCACTAACCATCGTCCAAGCACATAAATAAATTTTACGTCCTTAAAAGGGAAAGAAAATTGAGTAACACACTTCTTTTGTACGTAAGTTGGTTGAGTAATTGTTTAGACTGGATACGAGTTGGCGATACTATATAATGTTGTTGTGACAGGAAATATCTAAGACGATAAAAAAAATTACATTTTTTTCAATAACAATCAACAGTCATCGTAGTCGGTATCTGTCGGTCTGATTCCCAGGTTTCAATTTGTTCTATGATTTTTTCTCAGAAAAAGCAAGAATCACATTGCCCAGGATTGCCGATTTGGCAACCAGTAACAGGTGGCAGTTCCTCGCCGTCCAACGCCATCTCGGGGATGTTAAGGAACCTAATATAGTCAGCTATTCTAGCTATTCGTGAGTGCATAGGTATATATTCTCTGCCTGCCCCTTTTAGTATATGAGTGTGACAATTTATTTAGTCAACAAATACTAACTAAGACGTCTGAGGTGTCACATGTGGGACACCCGAATGAAACAAAATTCCTTATTTATTATGTACAAAAAACCTGTATACACTCAACAAAGGTTATGTTCGCGATACCACATTGTTCAATGCTAAACAGAAATGAAAATGTCTGGCTTGCTTTCTATAAGAAAGAGATAGAGGGAGACAGACAGAGAAACACGCGCACGCCGCACAGCTTACTATACTATAGCAAAAAGTGTCGTTACAACTTTTCGTGAGAATTTTTTCCGTGTAGCCCCTTCGTCCCAACAATTAGCTCATCAAACACCTGAACACAATAATTACTATACATTTGTTTCTCCTATACGTCATTTCTAAGCTGATATGTGTCATATATTCATTTGTCACGAATCCGTATGACACTTACCCCTTAATTTAAAGTTATGAAGCCATGACCTTTCCGCCCATTTACCTGTTTATTTTCATAAGCTTCCTGTTTCCTGCACGTCTCCTCCATTCCGTTTACTGTACCTTGGGGATGACGGAGATAGGCTCTATAAAATCTACATGTTTGCGGTTGAGGGATAATTGCCACGATTAAACTTGATGAATATTGTGGCGCGTGTTATTAAAGATTTAGGAGAGGCTGTAAATTACTAGCCGGCCTCACTAAAAGCATCGGGGAAGACACACTTAATTATTTGATCGCTCTGATCACTATTATCCTATTATATTGTCTAGAAACCTTTAAATTCAAGATTCCTAACTGCAACAGGAACTGGACCATTATTTGTACAGGTGTCGTCTGTTAAGACCGTTAGCCGCGTTGGGTCCCGGGTTCAATTCCCAGGTCGGGCAACTTTTTCAGATTTTTCTGAGTAAGCATTACATTGGCTAATCGTGGGTGTGTTCTAGCATATCTACTGGACTTGCAAGTCGTATGGTCGTACGACTGGATATACTGGCACACCTCTACCCTCCTCTTTCGGGATAATAGGCGTGAAAGTACTTTTTTCTAATATTTATGCCAACGTTTAAATGACGTTAGGTTAAAATTAAATTTAATACCTTAGTGATAATAAATATCAGAAACGAGCAGCTTTCCTTGACCAATTCGTGTAGTTTGTCTAAACTTGTGAGATTTCTAGTCTCAGCTTATCAACATACTATTAATAGATATTTCAAATAAGAAACACCCGTACTTTTTGACATGATACTCATAATTAAATTTTTTTTTCTAAAATAGCCATCCGATTTCACTTTTTACAGGGCTAAAACTTGGGTAACTTAAGTTTTAGTCCTGATGCATTTCAATAGAGTTATATTTACTTATAACTGTGTAAATTACTTGCTGATTAATTATGAATAATATAAAAAGATAAAAAATAAAATAAACAATCAGGGTTTTAAGGCGTTTTAAGGCGCCCGATTGCCCGACGACGTGGCAACATTTAGCATCGTGTTCTAATGACACCGTAGAAGGTTTTTGTTCAATGAAAATACGATTGATGGCCGTTTTCAATAACCTATCAACGATAAGAGATAGGGCTACCGTAACCAGGCAACCACTGTTTTACTTAATAAAAATATCTTAGCAACAAAACTCTAGTAAACCTGAGATAGGTTATTGAAAACGGCAATAAAACGACATTTTCTGAAAACAAAACCTAGGCAGATCGATTTATCGCCCCCTTAACCTCCTAACTACAGAATTTCAAGAAAATCGTTTGAGCCGATTCCGAGATCTTTAACATATACAAAAAAATTGCTCGTTTAAACGTATTAGATATTATGTGGAAGTTTCACTAAGCGCTAATATTGTCGCGGCGAAAATTCAAGCGAAAAAGCAAACAATTTTTTGAAAATTGCAGAACAGATAATAGCACAGTAAAATCTGTATTTTTGTACGAGAAAATGTTATGTTTCTCAAAGGACTTGTACAAAATCTTAATAATGTGTTTTAGAATTAGGTGTAATAACACTAAATGTTAACGGACAAAGCATTCACGTTATGAGCGTCGTTTAATCTCGACATTGGGAACTGTGTGTAGTAGGGAAGGGAGACGGGGAAAACACATGTTTAGGTTTTGTTAATGTAGCTTAACTATATGTGATCGTGAACGAACTAGAACCTGGTAAAGTTACGAAGTTATTATGTAATGTATTAAAAAAAACAGAGCAGATGGGGTTCAACAAAGAATAAAATGATTTTATTCTTTTTGTATAAATTTGTGAACTAATTTAAATGAAAAAAAAAACATATAACGATTACTCAACTTACTTATCGGATTACTAACATATTCAAATTTGTTTGATTATTAATAAAATTCAATTGGTTTGTATGTATACATGTAATTGGTTCATAGTATTGGTTTATGAATATTATTCAATATTTTGCTACCACTTTTTAACACATCTTTTTTGACGATAAAATATTAAATTGATCGCAATCGTAATAAATTTTAGCGACTTGTCTTGAAACATATTTTGAATGGAAACCAAATTTTTTAATCATTTTAAAACTATATATATTCAAAGATACTGTCACACTAAAATTTTGTTAAGATAATATGTTTTACCAATTTGATATCAATAATTAAGTATTTATTAAAATAATTTGTTGCTTGGTCACGAAACTATAGTAACGCTATATATTATTAACGTAGATTGTTAAAATTGGCCGACGTTTAGTGAAAACCAAAAAATGACTTTATACAAGTCATGAGATTTAATGTAGTGCCATTACTTTTCCACCGTGTTCATGTTCAACGGAAAGAAGTAAATGGATTTAGGCGGCGTTTCCGTTTGACGCCTTATGATCGCGTTATATCCGGCCTAAAATTAAGGAAACGTCAACGAAGAGCTTATTTTTATCAGCTCGTGTTCATTTGGAGACGGAGGGATAATGTTCTAAGTCGCCAATGTATGCTAGAATTATAGACACACTGGATGTTGTGTCTCGACTTTTTTAACTGGTATATATCATAATCATTTCTAATCTCCTTCATAGCCTTATCCCGTATTAGATTATATACCTAATATAGGGGTTCGATAAGAGTGTCAGTTAAACAGAGGAAGTGTCATCTGAGGTCTAGTAAGCGAAACCTTTTCGGGTAATAAATAAGAACACTCAAGTAACGTACCTACTTAAGTTTGAAAAACTCATTGGTGCATTTGTTTAAAACTGGACCAGAATAGAAGTCCGACCGACTAACCGACCAGTTTCACTTTTTTAGGCATCATTAATCTTACGTATTAGCAGCAAAAGCGGTCGGCTATTTGGAAAATTATAAGTGATATTTAAAAGAATACCAGTGTTATTTTTCATTTAAAATATGAATAAGTTTATCATAATATGCGGAAATCATCGACCTGCAAAACAACAAAACGTTACATAATTATGATGCTCCCTTATAAAGTTTGGAAAAAAGTTTTTTACATCATGCCATTGGAGCCACCAATTTTTTTGCTTGGCTGGTGACAACATGTGAGCATAGGCTTAGAATAGGTTGCTAGTGAAATTTAGTAAAAAGCTAAACATGCGATGCTGAAGTGATAGCTATCGGAGACAACTTATATTATCAACTAAAAATCTAGCAGTCTCTTTTCTTTCAAGTCAAAAACTGGGATCTCAAATGATAAATCTGAGTTACCAAAAGCAACAAACGACGAAGAAAATTTCCATATAGAGTACGGATTTTAATTCAATCTCGCTGCTATATATTTGTTTGTATTCTTAGAGGTATGTTAATGTATTACGGCGCTAGAGTAGAACATTTGTATCTTAGTCAGGGCTCTTCAAACTATTTACTGTTTGTGGCCCGCAACGAATTAAAATAAATTCTCTTTTTTTCGTGAATATGTCTACATGTATAAAATATTCACTACTTTTCGTCGTAACCTTATCTTATTTCTATATCAAATGATATCGGGGTCGGCTACCTAAAGTAGGAAGTTTGAAAAGGGTGTCATTTTTTATATAGAGCGTCTTCTGTTTGATCTCAGAAAAAAAACCGTGTCCAATCAAGGTTTTCTCTAGGAAGTTTAGTTTCATAATAAGAACACACAAATAGTCTGCTAACGTTAGAAAAACTCTTTATTACTTATGCTCATTGGCTTTTTTTAATGAGAAACTAGTATCTTTTATTCTATTAGATGATGAAGTTATATACACTGGATTGGTACCAATAACTCGTCCTGACCTGTTCCTCTATTTCCGTGTTAAGATTTATAACCTACTGTAAAAGCCAGTTTCTGCGGCCATATAGATTACTCCAACGAGATTATCCACTTTATGTATCATTTTATCATCGAATCCTATTTTCACTTCACTACATAGTATAAAACAAAGTCGCTTTCTCTGTCCCTATAAATGTATGCTTCAATCTTTGACACGACGCAACAGGTTTTGATGCAGTTTTCTTTAATAGATAGAGTGATTCAAGAGGAAGGTTTTTATGTATATAACATGTATAGTATACCCGTGTGAAGCGGAGGCGGGCGCTAATAAGAAATAAATTAATATTATTAAATTAAAAAAAAAGTACCTTCACGCCTAACGGTCTTAACAGGCGACACCTGTACCGTTACACCACAGAGGCGTTAAAATAAAAATTTAAGAAGAAAAAATTTTATGCGCCATTATCAGTAGGCATAATATGGTCCAACCCGTGGAGTCTATGTTGGAAAGCCCTGTTCTAATTTATATAATACAAGTACTAACTGCCGCTTATTTGTCTTGAGATGTAGAGAGAAATGCTATTTAGACATAAACTGTACTTTTTACTATGAAAACGCAAACAAAAAAACCGATACTTTCAACTAATTTTTAATTTGTGTTTTTAATGCTTAGTCAAATTATAAAAAAAAATTAAATTCCAGGTTTCATATAGTGAAAATGAATAATTCTAACATTTATCATCAGATCGGAACGGCTACTCACTGTTAAGATCTGGAAAGAAACGCGAGATTTCAAATACTGTGCTTATTTAATTTAAAAAAAAGGATCGATCTAGATAGTTTACAGGATTATTTACAAACAAATTGTGTAGTAGCATTTTATGATGACAGCAAAAGTTGTCTTGCTGTCATCATAAAATGCTACTACTGTTATGTTTCAAATAAAAATGTTTAAGGTAGTATTTCATTTCTATATACAAATAGCAGTCTGCGACGCCGCTACAGCGTCATCATAAAGATTAAATAAGTAAACCTGACATTTGTTGAATTGGAATGCAAATTAAATAAATATTCTGATATTCGTCCATAGCACCAAAAATTGAAATTATATCATATCACTTCTGATATATCTTAATCTACTATTTTGTATTAAAGTAAGCTGATATTTGTATTATTACAGTTTCTAACGAATCTTTTGTTTATTTAAAAATAAATTTAATTTTTTTTTTATTACATCATGGCCCTAGTTCCTTGGCTAATCGTGGGTGTTCTAGTATATCTACTGGACTTACAAATCGTGGATATACTAACAAAAATCTGCCAAACTCTTTTTTTATTATTATTACAATAATAGCACAAAAAATTATTTACAAATAATTTATTGTGCTATTTTTTTATAAAAAGTAAATATAAGTAAATACATTAATTCAATACAGTAACAGTTGACGCTATAATAATAAAATACTCACTGTTGTGTAGATAAATACAAATGTTAGCTCTCTTTGGAAAGCAACCTTTACAGTTTTTACTGTTTAGCATCAACAATACGATACATTTTTTTATCACTTCCACTTCATACGCTCGCTACAAAAACATTGTCTACTCATGATTTGGGGAATCACATGAAAAAGCAGTCAGTTTATACTGTCTCTATATATATCGTTCAATATTTACGTCTGTAGGATCATTGAAAATTTAAAAATTGGTTACGTAAGATACTGATTTCAAATTGTTATTTGTTTGGAATTATTGTAAATATATGCCTTTGTTAGTACACGTCTTATATCACAAAAAAGTTTAAAATTAATTACCATGTACACCACCCTAAAGTATGATCTATTTTAAACAAGAATTAAGGAAATAATTGCGTATAAATCCGTACTAATATTATTAATGCGCAAGTAGCTCTGTCTATTTGTCTGTCTGTCTGTCTGTTACGCTTTCACGCCTAAACCACTGAATCGATTTTGATGAAATTAAATACAAAGATAGAGTTGATCTTGAAGAAGGACACAGGTTACTTTTTAGCCGGCTACATTGAAAAGAGGGTATGTTTTTACGCAATAAGTATTATAAGTCGGAAAAATGTCTGCCGTTTGAAAGTTGTCTGTGTTATTAAAATAATTCACGCGGACGATGCAAGTATACCGTAATTTTAGTTACTTTAATTCACTATTTTTGAAACCCTATTAAGCAAAAAGCACAGGACAAACCTTGAAATTTATCTAGTGTAGAATAAAATGATGCGATCAATACTGAGAAATAAATATCCGCATTGGGATCCGTCTTCATTAAATCCCTGGTGGTTATGACCTGAATAATACCCGGCGTTTTTATCTTGCTACGAACCGGATATCCATTTATTTGTCCATGATTTACGATGATTAATAAATTATCCCATTCAATAATATAAATCGAATAGGTAGTATTTTTCATTGAACCGATTGAACCGATTTAAAATTATATTAGATCTCGGAAAAGAATGCGTATAAAGCTAATGTTTGTTCTAGTTTCACCTGAGAGAGATCAGTGCCTTTAATAAGTGATTGAATACGCAGGAAATAGCTAGCTCCTACATATAAAATCGCAAAAGCGATGTGTCTGTTCGTTAAAGAAATATTATGCAAAAAAAATTGGAATATTTTGTATTTTCTACTGCACGTGTGTATTTCGCTCATAACGGCTGAAATTTTTAAAAGCTTTTATTGAACTTGCAATGTATATATCTTCGGATATTCGGAATTTTGAAGTAGATATCTTCATCCGATTGAGATGAAATTTTGTATACACGTTTAGTTTGGATGAAAATGCACGATAAAGTGACGTCATTATAAATCCAATATGGCGGACCAATTCTCTTTAGAGAGTTTAAATGAAAGCTTGGAAGAGTTTAAATGAAAACTTAAATGAAAGATGGCTTGGATTTACAAATCAACCCGACAGATGGCGCTGCAGATTCTAATGTGTGTGTGTTGTCATAGGTAAAGACAGTTGACCAATGACAATCGCTGCTTGTTTCAATGTTGCTATCGAATAAACAGTGAAAGTATTATTTACGAAAAAAATAAATTTATCTCATTGTCTGCAGTGAAATGTTCTTTATAGTTATCTTAAGTAGCATTAAGTTATCTTTATCGTGAATCTGAATGTTTTGACATAAACAAAAGATAAGTTTAACGATCGCAGACTGAACATTATTGTCTAAATATTTTATTTGATATCGCCGACGAGATCGTTTTTACGGTGTGAAAAATTGTAATTATTTTTACTAAACAGTAGTTATAAAATGAATTATAGCAGAATTTTTATTAGTACTTTTTTCTTAAATGTATTAGATATTTTATTTATAGTACATGAGAATTTCACTATCCGATCACAGCTTCATATATTTCAGATAAATAAATAAATATTAAATAAATATTACCGGACAATTAACACAAATTGATCTAATCCCAAAGTAAGCAAAATATATGCCTGTGTTATGGGTGTTAGACAACGATACTAATACATAGAAATACTTAAATAGATAAAAGAATAAATTTAATAAACACCCAGACCCAGAAATTCTAACATCTATGTTCATCACACAAGTGTGTGTCCCCGTCGGGAATTGAACTCGAGCCTCGCGGTTAGCCGATGCGGTTAGGCGTGTACGCTAGCCACTCGGCCAACGAGGTGGTCAAATATATATTTCAGATAAATCCATCTTTTGTATATTTCAGCTTGTATTATGTATGTTTCATAAATTTTGTGTGCAATAAAATGTTAAATAAGAAAATAATTTAAAAATACAAGATATGAAAAGTAATATACTCGTAGCATTGAACAGCTTTATATGTTATCTTATATACAAGATTTTTTATGATAAAGGACCTACCTTTATCATAAAAAAAACTTGTATACGACGACATACGAAAGCAGACGAATTTCCTGATGGTAAGAAATACATGTTGCCTACAGACACTAGAGGTGGAAATGGTGCGTTGCCAACCTGAGGCTGGGTTCACATCATCGTAGCTAAAGTAGGTATGTTAGGAGCTTTAAGTCTATTAATGTGCAGTAAGAACACAATTGGAGAATGAATCAATCCCTGAGGAACTCCGGCATTGATCAAAAATAGTTCTGACAAACAACTACTCGGACCTACCATCCACTACCCACTCAGGAAATTCGATATCCAGCCACATAGAGAAGGATGAATTCAATAATATGATGAAAGCTTGTCAGTGAGACAACGACGTTATACCCTGACAAAAGCCTTTGAGATAATATATACAACTTTTTAATTTAAGTTGAAACAGTATTGTGTTTCAATTGTTTCGCGATTGTATATTAAATTAGTAAAAAAATAATTTTCAACCACCAATGATACCAACAATTCATTTCGAACTAATTAATCAACTCTATTGTTTGACGAGAAACGAAGAAACGAGTGACGGAATTACTACTTTTTTTATTATATTATACTTACTATATTTGAGATCACTTAGTGCCTGTAGGTATTTACTTTATCTATCCAAATTATTATCAATTAAAAAAATATATACTAATAATCATCATAATCCTTTTAAAATTGGTGGAATAATTACTTAATAAAAACGCAAAAAAATTACAAAAAGCAAGCAAAAATACTTTGAAGTCATAATTATTATTATTCTGGAACATTTTTTTTTAAATCATATTTTTGTCATAAGTAGAGACCTATTGTTACATCTTAGAAAATTGATTATGGCGTAATTACCATCTAAGTACCATCCAATACCAGATAAGTACCATCAGTACATGGTCGATAAACCTCAAACTACAACCAAAAGTTTTGCCTTCTTTCATCTTTCGTGCTTACGTACGTATGTATATACAAAACTAATATAAGATGATCCAAGTTACAGATGGAACTACACAAGAAGCACCAGCTATCAAATAAAAATATAATTTTCGAAATTCGAATCGATAGTTCTGAGATAACAAACATAAAAAACCAGCCAAGCGCAAGTAGGAGTCACGTACAAAGGGTTCCGTACCATAATCTATAGAAATCGCAAAAAACACGTTTGATATATGGGATCACCCCGAATATATATATTTTATTGTATTTTTAGCATTTGACGTTATAGTGGCAACAGAAAAATCAATTCTGAAACCTGAAAAAATTAAATGTACCTTAAAAAAATGTTTAAGAACGTAGTTTACTTTTTATCGCGATGTCTTAACGAGATCCCGTGCTTCAAAAGAAAGCTAAGGGCAACGTGAAATAATCCCCATTGAACGAAATACAATAGGTTTAATATATATTACCTACGTCATTGTTAAGGATTCACTACAGCTTTAGCTAGGAGTACGAAACGGTAACTGCTTTTTGGTTACTTTATGACGTTAAGCCGCAGATAATGGAAAAAAAACAGTTTAAAAAACCCATGCATAACCTTATATCTGTTGTAATTAGTGATGTGAAGGATTCATATCCGTATCCGTATAAGCATTATGATGACTTTCAGACCATCATGAGAAAAATATATGCTTCACTGATGAACCGTTCCCGATCTAGCGACTAGAGTATTTTGAACGTAGTTATGAATAGGTGGAACTCTCCTCTCCTGGAGTTTTGGTTGCGAATGCACACCAATATCAAGAAGGGAGATTTCTAAAAAAAATTTGTAAAATAGCTTGTGACCTCGACATACAGAAACAATCGTGACAAAGTTTTTAGTTGGTTAGTAAGTTTATGTTTGATTATATGATTTTTTGAAATTTGTAATTGTGATTTTAATTGTAATTGTGTTTCTATAATTTATTTCTTTTTTATTTTTTTAGTTTGTTAATATGAATTTGAACGATAATAATAATTATTATATTATTATCTAAAGAAGTAAGTATATTATCTGATATGTACCCCTTACATCATGGCGGATCTATTACTGTACTCATTTGTAATATATGGATAAATTAATAATTTATCATTTCAATATAATTTTCTACCACGCTACTATATATCTTTCTAGACATTTTTTAACATAATTAACAGTTAAGAAATACAAATGCTCTGTGTGCTCTCAAACTTTAATTAAAATAAAGATCAGCATCAAGTAAGCCGACGTAATATGTCCCGTCTGTCACGCGGTGTTTCAAGTGGCGTCATCTATCGTATAAAGGTCACGCTCACCGATATTCTTGGGGTAAAAAAACGAATTTCCGGTACTAGATCCGCGGACCTTGATACAGTATATAATTATCCGTGTTTGATCCACATCCGCAGATATACTTTGTTACCGATTAATCATATTACTAATGGTAATTCAGGAAACTTCCCAGATTGAAAGTAATATCTATACAATACAATAGTCATCTATACAAGTAAATAAAATTGGAGTGTCTGTATATAATATTAAAATAACCGTTTTTTACTAAAAGCATAAGAATGTATGTTTACAAGGTACATATACCAAAATAGTATTTAAAAGAATTTTTATCTGTCTGTCTGACTGTGTGTCTCTCTGTCTATTTGTACCCGCTACTATTTGAAACGGCTGGACCGATTTTGACGGGATTTTTACTGGGAGAAAGCTGATAGTGACGAATGGCTTAGGCTTTTATTTTAAAAATGTATAAAATAAAATAATTACATAAAAACGAGGATAAAGTCGCGGGCACAGCTGGTATAGAAATATCTCTTTCTTTTTACATGCGAAGGGTTCATGTGGTGCGGGGAAATATATATTGAATGACATTAGTATAGATTTGATAATGAAAAAACACACCGCTCTCCTGGTGGTAAAAAAAGAATATCGTCACGCCTATATGCCTGAAAGGGTAGGCAAAATTATATATGCACCCACGATTAGCTAGCACGATTAGATATTAGGTCCCAATCATGGTAATAGACACCAAAATGTCGGTCGCTGTCCTGTGGCCGAAGAGTCAGGTTTACTCTTCAGATAGGAAGAAGAACGGCATCTGGCATCGTGGATACCTGAGATAGTAACCTATGCTCGCTTCTTTCAAGATGGCAGCGACATAATCAAACGCTTCATTCTACACAAGGGACTTGGACTAAAACGGGTACATTAAAAACAAAGCAATATTGCAATTTAACTTTCCAAATCAAGTATTTTTCTCAATTTTTTTTATTTAATTGAAAAAAAAAGAATAAGGAAAAAAAAACAAAAAATCTCATGATTATAAGGAAAAAGCGTAATTTAATATTATTGGATTTTATAAAGAAAATGACCTATTTTTTTCGGACATCTGAAGTGTAAATAAAAATAAATATCGTCACGTACATGTCTGTGAAAGAGAAGACAGGGGTACATATGCACCCACTATTAGCCGAAGATATTAAGTCCCATGATGACAGGTGACAAGTCCGTCACCGTAAGAGCACTGTGAACTTAAGTTATAAAAACTCATTGGTTCGAACCTAGACTACCGTTCTTCTTGCCGTT
>DVZL01003576.1:0-13846 GCA_018236625.1 Lasaia peninsularis
GAATTATTTTCTAGTTTTTAGTTGTACAAGCAATAAAAGCGTGTTTTATAGTTTTTTTTAAACTATTATTTATTTAAATATATTCAATTCATTCTTGAGAGTTTTATTATATTATGTATAGATTGTTTACTTTTTTCTTGTTTCTCTAACAATTATTCTCTTTTAAAAATTAGAAAATCAGATTGAAGTAAAAGGTAGGGGTTTGGATTGATAATGAAACACCTTTTTTTAATTAGTATTACTCACCCAAACTAGTCACTAAGTGTTATGTTCGTAAAGGGGTTTAATCAAGCTCTAGTGAATGTGTTTGAGCCATCTAAGATTTTAATTAAAACACCGTCCGTTTCACTGCAATTTCCAGGTTTAATTTTCCCCATGTTGTTCCGGGTGTGGAGAATAGACCATCTACCTCGCTACCAGGCAGCTCGTCAGGCAAGAGTAGGTTGACTGGGTTATTATTTCTGCCGCCATTATGACATTGTCTGTTCCAGTCCGGAGGGTAAGGTAGCCGATAGTTTGTTTTTTAGAATTGGGGAATTATTGGCTTTATCTTTGTTCTTCCTTGTTGAATTATGGCGTCTCAGAACTAAACTTTAAGCTTATATTTAAAAGCTGTGTATATTTTAAATGTGTATATCATTTAATTATTTTTTTATCAATCTCTCAGCATCATTCATTTTATTCCCGTGTAGAGCAGCTAGTTCTAAGAGATTTTTCTGTTTATCCTGAAACACGTTACATTGCCTGGGTTGAGATTTGTGTCTTGTATGTTTGTTGCAACCTATCACATCATGGGACGTAATATCGTCGGCTAATTGTGGGTGGCGTCCTACCACTACGGGGAAATGAGCGTGACGATGTTTTTTTTTATTATATACGGTGTCTATGGGCCACATGTCTCGAACATAAATGCTAACTGAGTGACTACCAACATGACCACTGGTAATAGAGTGCTGTGAAGCAAATTCCCCGGATAGGGATCCGCGACCTTATCTATTCCTGCCGCCATAATGACATTGTCGTGTTTCGGTCCGGAGTGTAGGGTAGCCTGTAGACTTGCACATAAGGTATAACAGCCCGACCACAGGGCAGCGGCGAACCTACAACGTCCATGGTGTCTAAAGACTACAGTTGTCTCTTACCATCAGGAGACCCGTGTAATAATTTTTTTATTACCTACGATATTAGACTGCTTATTTATGCCTCAGTATTTAGCCGTGGAAGGCGAGTTCTAAGTTTTCTTTTTTACCTAGGCAAAAGTACTAAAAATTAAAAATTTTAGATTCCTGGATTAGGTTCATAGGATATGTCATAAAATCAGATATTCAATAAGTATTTGAGACCCTGTTAGTGCTAAAATTTATTATGAATTTGCTACAGCAATAGTTATTTCACTGATGTTTTTGCTTATACTATAGACAGTTTAAAACTAAACGTCCCGTTATTTTGTTTAGACAAATACACGATTAGAAAATAATACATCACCGTCGATTTGAATTAGTTTGTTTACATAATCTGCCGACCTAATAAGAGCGTAAATAAAAAAAGTAAAAAGAATTACAAATATATAACATTTTAAAGATAAGGTATTGCGGTGATTGCACAAACTAAACTGAGAAAAAAACTAACTTGTATTAAGTTGGCATTTATACATATTTTAATGCAATAAATAAATTATTCTAAATTTGAATAAATGAAATAATATTTTTGAAATTATAAAAGAATTTTTATTTAGTTCATAATTTTCCACAATCAGATTTGGGGCGGTACAGTACAGTGTCAGAATAGCATTGGATGTGAAGAAAAAAATAAATTACTTTTTTTTTTATAAATTAATGATTCTTCTTGAATAGTGATAGTGTATTTTTATCTGTTGTTAAAGTAATAGGTAGTAAGACTAAGTATATTGTCTTCATCTAGAATAACATTCTTCTTCTTTTTTTTTCCGCGCCTTTTGCAATTCCTATGCGCAATATGACTTCGCCAATGTGATGAATAACATTGGATGTGAATGAAGAAATGACAGTTTTATCTGTTGTATTTCATAGTATATTTTTTTTAATTTTAAGTGCTAAAGGCGTTCAGTTTTAAACTGTCTTTGCCAGACCAAAAAATGATAGTAATTTTCTACAATTTACACAATGATCACAATCATCACCAGGAAAGAAACTACACCGACAAATTATGGATACACAATATTAATACATTAATAATTATTGGTAATAACTATTTCATTTAATACAACATCGAATTGAATCATCAAATTATTTATCCAAGCGTAGTTTCCCCACATGGTATTGCAATAATCATCTACATTTCTTATATCTATATATTTACATGTTATTTATTAAAATATTTACAATACTGGCTCTTTTGGATGTGTTTCTTATATGAGTAATATTTATAATAAATATATTATGTTTTACATTGTAAACTTTACAAACATTTCATAGATTATTGATATTATAATGAAAAAAAGAGAAACATAGACAATACAAATTGCTTTTTATGAATAAAAAATACTCGATTCAGCCAGCGACAAGATATCAGTATATTTAAATTTAAAAGCAATTTAGTATGAATTAGGGAAAATATTGTTCGTGATCTCATTTATAATTTGTATTTTGCGAAGTCGTAGTAAAATATAAACTTCGTTTTAATTTTATTCTCTCGTTGTTTCTAACGGCTTCAGGACTAAATTAAAATAAGTCACTTATTTTATAGACTATTGAAAGGTAAACCACCTGATTGATGTTCTGATGGGAAGAAATACCTGCGGCCTATAATACATTATAAGACGCTTTTTAATAACCTTATCCCGTTTTTATATAAGCTAGCTGTCCTGGTAAACAGCAGCAACGTTAGGGCTACTGACACCCTGGGCAAAAATATTTAGGCACCCACTTAAGGAAATCAATATCGAGTAATTATTATTTTTTCAGAATAAGTCAATGAAAACGCAGACTTAAGCACGGACTTATATCTAAGAATTCTTAATTTTTAGACGTAAGTCCCGTATTCACAGTAACTGTGAATACGGGACATAGAGTACAGTATTGAGGGTACACAGCGCGGAAGGCAGAAGGCCGAGGCCCCAGATCTCAGCGTCCCCCAAATTTGGCGCCCCGAGCCGTCACTCCACCGCCGCGCCCCCCTAACGCCGGCACTGCCGGCAAACTTTGTACCTATTGCACTTAGGGATATAAAAAAAGAAGTGCCGAGTCTCAGAATTACTCGATATGCACACAAAATTTCATGAAAATGAAATAAAAGGGGATAAAAATGTATGCTATGTTCGTCTCTAGGTTTTAAGCTACCTCCCCACCAATTTTTAGCCCAATCAGTTCATGCGTTCTTGAGTTATAAGTACTGTAGCTAACACATTTTTTATATATGCAGATGATATCGCGGCCTTTGTTCGCTCCAAATGTTTCTAAAAAAACAATGTAATAGAACAGAAAATGTCTTATTTCACATCACCGCCACAGGTGTAAGTGCTACATGTGATGCGTTTATGCAGATTCTAAAATTACCACCGGATTGGAACTCTCTAAAATGATCCGGCGAAATAAACTTTAAATCGATTTACTTTCATAAATAAGGAAAAAAAATACGCGTATGATATGTTAAGTATATCGGACTAATTTTTTTTATAAAAAATGCAGGTATTTAATAAAAATATATCCTGTACCCGTGTTGGTCCGGGTTCCGTTGTAGGATCCGGATTGGCCGTTGCCAATTCACCATTCACACCATTTCCACCTTTGGTGTCTATAGGCGACGTGCATTTCTTACCAACAGAAAATCCGTCTGCTTGTTTGCCTTCCAAAATCATAAAAAAAAATAATTCAAAATTGATAGCGCGTACGTATATATTAACTTTATTTGTCTGATTGGAAATAAAAACTACAACACGATACTGAAAATATAAAAAGGTTATTTTATATTTTTCATCGTTGGCGCTTGGTGAAACTTCCACATATTCCGTGGTTTCCCTGGAGACGAGAAAAAACCAGACGATGGTAGCTCAATTTTCTTTTTATTTTTTATGTATTTATGTCTACCTACATTAGTCTAGAATAACGATCGCAAATCAAAATATTGTAAGTAACTTAAGTTTTAGCCCTGATGATGCTGTAAAACGCGAAACAGGTAGGCTATTTCAAAAATAATTTTCAATAATTATATGTTATATGTGAAACAATACATGTGTTTCTCATTTAATATAAAACGGTAAGTGATAAATATTCATATTATGGAAATATTTTGTGCAAATCAGTTAAACTCTGATTTCAACAAAATGGATGTCTAGTTATTTACTTTGGCTACAATGACTGTGTTTTTTTTGTTCGAAATACATAAAAAATGAGACAAAATAATAAATTTTCTACCGACAAAACTATATTGGGCGCAATGCAGCTATGATTTTCAAAGAAACTGTAAAAAAATGAGAAGACCTACCTGGTAAGCGAACCTCGTCCGTCAAAGTAGGATACAAACTATGTTCGTCTACAGAGTCGATAAAAAAAACTGACTACCTGCTGCAGGTAACAACTACAATTCTTTTTTAAGACCAAAATATGTTATAGGCTAAAATCTAAGCTAAATTACCGGTTGCCCCATATTTCAAAACTAATCACAACTATAGAGGATACTTAAAAATCTCAGCAAGTTCTCGACTATAGATTTTAAGTTTGAGTTGTTCGAACACAAAAAAGAAAAGTTTTACTACTGTTAATAGAAACGTGGTACAGTCTAGCATATAAGTGACAAAATGGCGCCCATAGAATTCTTGTCTACTGTATAAAATCAGGGCAGGTCTCAGTCATTAAATAGTTATAACAAAAAATAGTAGATGGAAGTTTTTTCAAAAAAATATATCAATTGCGATTTCATATATATTATCACGCATATAAGAAACACGTCATTTAAATAAACTACTACTAAATAACACAACAACAATGGTAATCATACTTTGAATATATAAATTTGAATTTATAAATAATAAATTCTCACATTTTTGGTATATTAAAAAAATTCGGTTTAAAGTGCAACAAAACCAGTAAAAGATATTTTTACAAATTTTGAAGAAAGAAATAATATTTGTTTCATAAAGGATTTGAATCCTTACCTTTCGTTTCTAACAGCGATATAGCAGCAATAGGTTTTTTTTAGTTTAAAAAATATTTTAAATTACTTAAAATTTGAAATAAAACCTAACAATAATAAATATTGAGATATATAATACATGAATTAGATTCATGGTATAAAATTTACTTTTTGATTCTGTCAAAGAATCTATATTATACAATGGTTAAAATTTCTTAAAACATTATGATATAATACCTATGTTTTATGACTTTATTTTTTAATTAAGTCAAAAAATGGCGGTATATGTACATTACTTAAAATATTCATTTTTCAAAAACACTTGTTTTTATAAAAACAGTATGATGTATAATGTTTTACTTGTTCAACTACGAATACAATACTTTTTTGAAATACATATTTTTAAAAACAGTACCTAAGATTATAGTATGAAACGCTATTTTCAATAGACTATGATTTTTGAAGAAAGCTTTTTATATAAAAACTACAATGAGCTTGCAAATATTTATAATGTAATCTTATATTTCTGATACAAAATATACTCGTTTTTATATTTCCGGCAGTAGCAATTTACACACAAATAATAAATAAATAGAATTAATAATAGAATAATAAGAAAATGGCGATACGAAAATATTTAAAAATGAAGATTTCTTGCGATATTGAATAATTTAAGTATTATAAAAATATTAATTTTCTATTTATAATGATATAGCAAAATTAAAATTGTATTATTAATTTGATTTTTTGTTTTAAAATTATAAATTACAAAAAATAATAATTTATTAAAACTTCCAGTAGCTAAATATCTTTCAATATTAGATAATAATAAATAAAACAGTTTTTTTGTGACAATTACCAAAGTCTACCATAATTGGTTTAATAAAATATTTGAACACAATTAGAGAAAACAATGAAAAAAAGATTCTAAATCTACTATCACATGTATTGAAATACTGGCTTCTAATAAATGTCAGTACATAACGACTATATACAAATTAATACATAGGACCATAAATTTACATTAGCCTACACTATAAATTCATATAAGACTCTTTGGTCTTTTATTCCTTAGCACAATATTTATAAATATCTTCATAACCGACTTATTATACACGATATTATTTACACTATGTACGACAACTCAGTACAAAATATTTAATACGATTTTTAAATAAATATTAATTTGACGACTAGTATGTTTATTCACATTCTCATAATACATTGCTTATGAGATTTATCATTGCAACGTTTTGGTTTATATTAGTCTTATTTAAATCACAGTATCTAGGTCTTTGGAATCGACCACCGGCATTGACGATCATAGAAAGCTTTCAGATGCTCTAGTCTCTTCCCGGTCCACAGCAGACACTATTTCAACACCTTCTTCATAATGGAACTTTGGTGAATTGTTACCACAATAATGCTGTCCAGGTCCTCCGTACTGGCTGTGGTAGAATTCCTCACGCATCATGTGATTCAAATTTGAACATCTAAAGAAAAGAATTTCTTGGAAGGGCTTTCGAAAATCTCTATTCAATGTCGCATAAATAATTGGATTTAAAAGGCTATTTATGTAGCCCAGCCATAAGAACAATGCGCTGACAACATCTGGTATAGCATCTTCAGCTACAAATGGTCTTACAAGAGCCAAAACGAAGAATGGTAGCCAACAAACTATAAATGCCGACATTATTATACCCAGCGTCGTTGATGCTTTTCGTTCTTTGGCCAATTGAAACTTCAACTTCTTCTGATGTGGCGATTGGCTTGGTTGCAATAAATCTTTAGCTAAATGACTTTTTTGAGCAAAATTAGATAATGACGATCGAATTCTACTTGTAGATAGTTTATTACTATTCTCCGAAGACTGCCTCCGTCTTTCCTTGAGGGGGACTTTAATTTCAGGAGTGAGTCCCGTTTGAGACGTTGGCCGATTGATGGTATGAATGGGTTTAGTTGGTGTTCTTTGATGTTGCAGCATTGGACACTGCGATTCGTTTGATTTTCGTTGCCCAGAGAAGCATTTCCCGATGCCACTTTCCGTTTTTTCCATGCTACACTGAAATAAAAAGTAAAGTTAAATATAACAAAGAAAACAATGTTCAAAGAAAAAAAATCCTCGAAATGTAGCAGATATTTAATATAAACTTCGGATGTTTGCCTATTAAGAAGAAAACGATATTTACAATTAGAAGGTTGTTCACAGAAATTTTACAAATAAAACGTAAGCACTCAAACTTTTCAAAGAGAAACGATTTTTAAAAGTTTTTATTTGATAAGTATTCAGATTGATATCTCTCAAACATTTGCTTAAACATTTCATAATTAAACATCGTCCGCACGTGGTACTTTCTTTCTTTTTAGGGTTCTGTAACCAAAGGGGAAAAAACAGAATCCTATTACTAAGACTCCATCTGTCTGTCTGTTACCAGGCTGTAGGTATCTCATGAACCGTGATAACTACACAGTTGAAATTTTCACAGATGATTTATTTTTGTTGTCGCTATATCAAAAAATACTAAAAACAGAATTAAATAAACATAAAAAGGGTGCTCACATACAATAAACGAGATATTTTGCTGTTTTTATAGTTAATAATGATAGCCAGACAGTTGAAATTTTCACAGATGATTTCTTTTGCCGCTATAATACAATTACTATAAAAATAAAAAAATAAATATACAGAAGGTGCTCGCATAAAACTAGCGTGATTTTTTTGCAGTTTTTATAGATACCCTTGGTGTGCGAGTCTGACTCACAGTTGCGGTTTTTTTAATGATATCTACTGTGTTGCTAAAAATATTTTTTTACAACGTCTCCGGACTCTAGTGGCGAAGAAGATGCTTAGCCTGACAAGCCATTATTTAATTCATGCTCCACTTTATCTACTCTTGATCACAAATCAAATATATATAATTAGTTAGTTATCGCGATACTTACAGTTGTATTAGTACTGCCAGTAGAACTTCTAGTATTAGGTGGATTAGGTTGATTTCCCAAAAGCTTAGCTTCAGCTGCGCCGCCATTTTTAACATTAATCTCCAAATAACAATGTGTTTCTAAATGCGACTGCGCGCGCTTTTCATCCTTAACAATTTTCCTTGCAGCGCTGAATATTTTATAATATACCACCACCATCACTGTTAATGGTAAATAGAATGATCCGAACGTCGCATAAATTTGGTAACCTTGATTCTGCGATACCGAACAAGACGTATCTGTCTTCTCGTTTCCCAATATCAAAACTGGTGGTAGGGAAATAAACGCTGCACTCATCCAGACTATAAAAACACAAAACAGCATTCTCTTTGGAGTCCTTTTCACACCATATTCTAAAGGTTTCGTTATTGCGTAATATCGATCTACAGATATCATACATAGGTTAAGGATGCTTGCTGCGCACGACAATACATCACTAGAGACCCAAAAATCACAAACTACTGGACCAAAAGGCCATGTGCCCAGCAAATCATATACCATTGCAACTGGCATAACCATAATTGCTACACAAAGATCGCTTACTGCGAGAGAAACTATTAGGTAATTGCTTGGCCTTCGTAACTTACGAACTAAGCAAACAGCGACACACACTAATATATTTCCAATTATTGTACAAAATATTACAATCATGAAAACTGTTGCCAGTAAAATCGTAGCGATAGTTGAATATTTAGAATGCTTTATATGCAAATGTTTTGGGATTGTACTATTCGTATCGAATAAAGTCCAATTTAAAGTTGAATTTGGGTTGGAAATGTTGAATTCTGTGAAAGTTAGGTCATTAATATCCGATGAAACTGACAAGTTTGCTTGCGATACTAAAATTGTAAGTACGAGAAGGCACGAAGATAAAGTAACAAAGCTAGGCCATGGACAGTAGGGATTATAATTTGAAGCCGCCATACGAGACCCTAGCTTGGGTAACGTTTACTCTCGCTTGTTTATTCTGACCATTCATTTGGTTTGTCTATAACTTGTTCACTTCAAACACTTTAAATATTTCATTTTTAATAAAAAAAAAAACAAAATTAATTAATAATGTTTTGAATCAAGTTTGATAAACGACATTGCCATAAAGTTGTTTTGATTTAGAGTGATGCCATAGATTACCATCGAGAATGGGCTTTAATTGACGTATTGCCTGGATTTCCTTTCTTATTTGAAACAAAGCCATTGAATTGTGGAGTGACAAAGCAAGACTGTTCTTTAAGTAAGGGTATATAAGGTTTAAATTCAGTTTTTCTCTCTTTTCCTCCTTGGTAACTTGTTGTTTTATTATACTTGAAGGCGATTCAAGAAGCTGCTACTCCAATATCCCGCCAGTGAATTGCTTCATTACAGTCGAGTAAAGAAGTCTCCGATCTGAAAAGATAAAAAAAACAAAAGTTTAAACCCCTTCCTATTGGACAAATATTCTTGTTTTCAAGAAGGACAATACTTATAACACTATTAGTTCTCGTAATGTAAATTTCTTATACTGGATGTCAAAGAATCAGATAATATATTTTCTAAAGTTTTATGTATTACATGTACCCGTGACTTAGTTTACAAATTTTGGGACCATTTGTTGGCAACAGGTTTTTCCGTGACTCAGTCGGGCAGTAAAATAGTAGACACTCTTTGGGCAATAAAATAATAAAAACCTCAAACAGGTTGGCTGAACGCTATGCAACACACAATTGCATGTGATCTGAGGCTTTTTCTCACAAATTTTTTTCTTCTTATCACAAATTTTCACAGAGCTCTGGTAAAATATATTATTTTGTTTAAGATGACCTAAACGTTCAAAGATCTCCGTATATTCCGGCTTTCAACTTATGATAGTCATTTAACTATCTACTCTTATTCGTAATTTCTAAACAACAAAAGTTGGGAATTGGAAAAAATTATAGCAAACTACATGGTTTTATTCAACAAAAAAGTTATAATAAAGTGAACGGGATAAATACCGGCCTATAACCTACCTCGGAATATGGGCTATTTGTTAGCCAAATTTCGTCACGATCGGTTCAGTACTTTTTGCGGAGTTGCGATCGGGATACAGACAGAAAAAAATTAAAATGTGTTCAGCTCCCCATTTTAGTCACTAGGCTTTTTTCTTCAATCTACAGAATTCACTCTTCTACATTTTTATTATATGTAGGTTAAAAAATATAGGAAAAAACACACGTTCTACAAACACGTATAAAATATTAAAGGTAATGGTAGTTTGGCCCTTTTTTAAGAACCGGCAAATTTTTATTTTTTAAAAATATGTTTTAAATTCACTCTAGACCTACTCGTAGATTACACGTAACCTATTGACACAAAAGTATACTTTAATAACGCGAAGTAAGACAGCTTCCTCATTAAATAAAAATAAAAAGAAAGTAATTCAATTACGGAATATGAACGTCAAAAAGTGGTTAAACAAAAATACTTTATACTAGCTGCCCGGCTCTGCTGCGGGCGGTTAGTTCGTAATTGAAATAATGACAGTAGCGCCACCTCCCGGGTCCAATTGTATTATAAATCATGCAGGAAACCATCGAAATATCCATATAAAAATCAACCCATTTAGCTTTAGCCATTTAGAAGTTATGTGAAATAATTCTTACTACCCGTTCTCCCATTACCCATTTTCCCGTAGGAATGAAGATTTCCCCGCAGTAAAAAGTAGCCTATGTTTATCAGGGATAATGTCAGTTTCTCATGGTTAAAGAGTTTATCAAATCAGTTTTTCGGTTCTTTAAAAATATCGGTTTTTTAAAATATTCACCAAACTGGTGTGCTCAATATAAATAAATGTTAATAAACGTTTGTTTAAATCTATTAATAGCTCTCATTTGTCTTTAACCCGATATGACACTGACGTAAGAAAACAAAAAATCGCATTGTTAAAATAATTTTAAAGACGTCTCTACGAGAGCAATGCCATGTAGAGTCACCTTAACGACCCAACGCACATTAAAAGCATTAATAACACTCGTTTTAAACAAACTACCCATTAGAGATCCTTAAATGGGGTGATATACATTAAACCGATTGATTATGATCTGACAAGAATCGTGAAACGTAGGTGCTTCTCCTTAATTGTAGAGTGACGTATTGACGCTTTGTTATTGTGGTTTTAAACTGATTAATTAAAAACCCGACTGTGCGAAACGTAACAATATGAATATAACATTTTAACAGACTTCAGGAAGTTGAGTTTAGCACTTTGAAAAATTGTATTAATTATAAAGTACTTGCCGTATTCATACTACCGATGTCAGAGAAAGAGTGGAATTGAAATTGTTGGAAGTAGTGTTGGAGTAAAAATGAGAAAAGGCATGATCCGATGGTTTGATCATGTAAAAGAATGAAAGATATACAATGTGAATGTTCTATAGAATTCGGGAAGATATATGTTGACATCTCACTACCAAATTGCTCGTGTTTTATCCAAGGGTGGTGTCAAGCTAGGCAAGGAAGTAACAATCGTAACATTTGACACTCGATTGCCTACCCGCAAAAAAATTGGCGTGAAGATGTATAAGTGTATGCAACTTAGACAATGACTAGAAGTAAATCTCTCAACTTTAATGCATTTGGAAGTTTCTAGAATATGGAGAAACGCTAGTGCTACTCCTTAATGTACTCTTGACATATGTTTGTTTTGTAGTTACATGATTGATTATAATGAGGAACAATAGACAATTACTGATGACAGACAGATAAACTGTAGTTTTTTAAAGACTTCCTTATTTTTTTCGATATCGGCGGTAAAAAATATAGGTATAGTATAAATATAGGTAGTTATAATATACTCAGTTATATTCATGTGAATATGATTGATCATGCATCGCCAATGTGGGACTGGATTTTAAAACTGTCTAAAATAAATCTGAACTCAAATGTCACGTTAACTAATCAGTCACTAATAGTGTTTTGTCTCCATCTATTCCTTGAGTTGAAAAAAGACAGCGATATTTTAATATAAGTTTCGTTAGTTCGCAACAAAATTACCGCCTTTTTTATGCTATACTTGCGTTGATTCATGCAACTATGTTCTCATGAGGTTAGGACTTCGTACGTAATATTGCATCAACTCTTCTACGTTAAGAGTGAGAAACTATAGTACCTACGTAGGTACGTAACTTCAAAGTTTGCTCACTTTAAAGCCATTCTTTCAAACGAGACCGTTGTGTCCTAATAATAGGTACCTTCATCCTGAGGAAATACTACCTCCTTAACGCGAACGTACTGTAGCATTATCTGTGTTTTACAAATATGATAATCTATACAAATAAATACAACTGGAGTTTCTATATGTATTATTTAATAACCGTTTTTCACTAAATGCATATTTAATGAAAAGCGGTTATTTACAAGGTACACACACACACACATATATATATGTGTGTGTGTGTGTATATGCATCATGTATATATATAATGTTTTATTAGAATTTTTGTCTGTGTATTTGTGCTGCAGATGTGATATGGAGTGCTTAGGCTACTTTTATTAGTTGAGAAGTTATGAGATACAGCCTAGTGACAGACAGATGAACAGCGGTGTCTTAGTAAAAAGTTTCCGTTTTTTACCCTTTGGCTACGGAACCTTACAAAAAAAGAAGTGACTACTTTTACCTTTGAAGTAATCCAGTTTATGGAAAGAAAATATCTTTAAGAAAATATATTTTATCTATTTGACGTAAATAATAGTTTATTTGTTTAGGTACGTAAGGAGAAAGTAAATATCGGTTAGATATATTTTATTTGTATTTCAGAGAAATAAGGACCGGGCTTATTCACGAGACTAACTGGAAGACACATCATGATTTTTTATTATGTGTTAGAGTTACTATGGAACAGTTTATTCAAAACTATTATTTGTATCAAGTTGTCATAACATCAGTGCTCGCCATTGCCAAGTTCTATTGTAGTCAATTAGACAGCGGCCAGTTGAAATAAATCTTTCAAATGAAAGGTTGTGTCTTAATATTAATAATCCAAAGGTACCATCAAAATCAGTCCAGTCGTTGCAAATATTAGTAAAAAAAATAACCTACATATGCACTTAATATTACATACAAATACTCCAATTTAATTTTTTGTATAGATGTGAAAAAGTAAACGTGTTTCGCATTTAAAATATGAATAAAGGGAGCTAAGTAGGTATGTAGGAATTGTGACTCTCCCTATATCTCTACCTACTACACCGGGTATTAGGCATGTAGATATGTATGTTGCATGCGATTATTTTATAAAAAAATTTTTTCACATTTCTTATACACGTGAACCATTATTAAATAATAGCGAAAAACGTTTAAATTAGGTTATAATCTATTGATGTCATCAGAACCGGCAGCTGCCTCTTCCTGTTATGAACAAAACTGTACACCCTGTACTAAAATCTTCGCCAGATTTTCCTTTAAACACGTCCACGATAATTAATGATGTTCATGTTTAAGCTCTGTGCGTTGCCGCGTAAACATTTCCTTTCAATGAAAATACTATTTACTTGCCCGGCTTTCGCGATGTTTAATGATAAATTGTAATACTCTCTGCCTACCGTGTAAATGAAGATAATAAATAAATATTTTTCTGAATTGAACCCGGGACCCTTCGTGACTAACGGTCTTAACAGGCAACAGCCATACCGTTACACCACAGAGGCAATTTAATTTAAAAACTAAGATATCAAAAATATTTTATATAGTCCGTACTAATATTATAAATGCGAAAGTAACTCTGTCTGTCTGTATGTTACG
>DVZL01003577.1:0-13838 GCA_018236625.1 Lasaia peninsularis
ATAATTTGCTTACTTTGGGGTTAGATCAATTTGTGTAATTTGTCCAGTAATATTTATTTATTTATATTTATTTATTTCACTAGAAAAAGATAGCATGTACTTTAAATAAGTTCTGCCTTATTTGATTGCGAAATTTTCGCTAATTTTTTACTAAAATTGTTTTATTTCAATTTCATGTTTTACTTATTTGAGATTGAAAGCAGAAAGGCAAACGTACCAAATAAACTCACGGTGCGTTGCAAATCTTAAGGTGAATGATTAAAACTGCCGGGACCATTCTAGTCATCAGAAATCACTATCATTTAGACTAGGCCACGAAGGTAGTGACAAATATTGTAATTCTATTAACCGCAACTAGTAATAGCACTTACAAACTTCTTTCTTGTCTAGGATTTCATTACCAATATGAAACATCAAATGGGATTGTGGCTGAAGAATCTGGAAATGCTGTACAGACCAGAGGTACTTTTGCCTATAAAGGTGATGATGGCCAAATTTACTCCATCACCTTCAATGCGGGTGTTGATGGCTTCAGACCTCAAGGTGACCATTTGCCGATCCCGCCACCGACGCCTGCTGAAATTCTATTAGCATTGAAACAAAACGAACGTGATGAAGCCGCCGGGATATTTGATGACGGTATGTACTTTTCACTGTGTTGGTCCGGGGCCCAGTGTAGAATGGACCATCTGCTTTACTACCAGGCAGCTTGTAGGAGGCGAACATAGATTAACTGGATCACTTCCAACATTATTACTGGTGGCAAAGTGCTGTGCAGCAACTCACCCGGATAGGCATCCACCGCCCTCTTCCTACCGGCATACTTGCACATCAAACTTTACACCCCAGCAACATTTTTGGTTTATTTATAGACCACGGTGTTTTTTTACCATTAGGAGAGCCGTGTGCTTGTTTCCTGTCTTTTCCAATAAAAAGACTTAACAAGTATTAGATATATTTAGGCCCTCTACCATCTTGTTGAGAGTGGACGTGTGTAGAATGACTATCATGGTTAAACAAGAAGGATTTAATCGGCATAAACGTTGAAATAGACGCAAATTTCATATATCTGTTGATGATGCCTGCACAAATTTTAAAAGCAATACAGCAGATATTAAACAAGTTATCTAAGTTACCAGAAGTTAAAGGTACTATTCGAAACTCATACCTTTAAAGCAAAAACCTATTGCGAAGAACCCGGTTTACTCTTTCTGCAAGTTTAGTGGTATTGACAAAATCGAAATGATACTATGAGACTGTAATAGCTATGTTTGATACAGGTGACAGGTTTTTGGTAGAAATTTAATCTCCAATTTATACAAATAAATAAAATTGGAGTGTCTGTATGTAGGTAATGTTAAAATAACCGCTTTTTACTAAGTGCTTATGTATATTTGCAAGGTACACAATACACCAAAACAACATTTTTTTAGAATTTTTCTACTCTTCTTAATGTTTTACTCTTTGCGATCAACCCCTATTTTTTATTTATAATAACCAATTTTTATTTTTTATTTTATTTAACTTGCACTGTATGTATGTAAGTATGTATGTTCGGGTGAAATCTTAGAATTTTGAAACAGATATCTTCACCCGATTAAGCTGAAATTTTGTATACACGTTTAGGTTGGATGGCAATGCACGATAAGTACGTCATGTACTCATCCTAAATCCATTATGGCGGACCAACCATGATGGCCGAATAGTTGTTTCTAAAGCACTTCTACAATATTGCCCATATTGTGTGCCCAATACAATATTACCCATCAAATGTGCAGCTCGGAAAATAATAAAAGCTTTTTCTAAAAAGTTTTTTTGCTTTAAATTTATTTTAGTGTGCGTATTAGATAGACATAAGAAACAGCCAATATCTATGTTTATACCACTAAGTGCGGATGGTACGAAGTTCGCCAGGACAGCTAGTATCTTATAAAAATAAATAAATTTATCAGAAAATTGGTTTAAAACTCCTTCTTAGTTTTAGTTGTTGGATTTTTGTGGTTTTGCATTTTGCACGCTTAGAATGAAAGTGACCGAACTCAAATAATGCAATTAATGCAATAAATGAGTAAGAAAGTGTTCAAAATTTATAGTATTGAGCACAATTCTTGATATATATCTCTTTCGTATTTTGCAAACGATTGGGTTTAACCATATTTATGGATTAGCCTTTTTGACACAATTACAATGTAAGTTTATATTTATAGTGAAATGGCAAGATCGAATATTACATAAATTTTGAGGTAAGTCACTTTAATTCTAAGCGTGCAATTTGTCCTGGCTTTATCCCGTTTCTTAACTGATTAGCCATCCGCTAATCATAAATTCGACCATAATCTTTGTATATATAAACATTTCGTTGCACATATTTTGATGAAATTTTATATGTAACTCCATATTTATATACACTTGGTACGTTTTAAAATAGGTCGTTATCAATTTTTTTTACTCTTATGTACGGGTAGTAAGAAGGTCACCGGGAGAATTAAAATATATACAGTTAGGCCAAAATTAATTATGTTTTAGTTGAATTTAATTAAGCACATATACAAATATTTGTTTTCAGGTCAATACCATCCAGATTTGTATGAAAAAGCATCTATTACAAGACCTTCTCAAGTCTCAGGTACCAATAGCCAAGGAAACCCCGGATCACATCCCGGTTATTAAAGAAAAATAAAAGATTGACTAATAACGGTAAAAGGTAGTAAAAATATAGTTTTTAGGCATTCATATATGAGACATTGTAAAATAACACCTGTATACAATATTTAACAATTTTCATATAATTTCATACGCGTTAAGAAGATACGTCATAGAACTTAAATGAATTTAAAATGTGATCGTTTCATCGGCTCTTCCATGTAATATCGCAACTAAATTTAGGTTAATGACGTCATTAGTTCTTAATGCGAAGAAATCATTCGTATTTAGAATAACAGTTGCATACAGGATGTTCTTAAATATATATTTTTATTATTATTTTATTCATCCTAAATTAAGGTCTTTTTAAATTTTGTTAATTATTTGTGGACGATATTTTCTAAGTCTAAATAAAAACTTATGGAAAGTTAAAAACATTAGGTGTTATTAGAAATGTATAACCTTCTATATTTATTATGATCTTAAATAAACTCAGTCAAATATCAAGCTTTTAAATTATGAATATATACTACTTTTTTATGATTTTTTTTTTATTTTTTTAACACCCTAATCTTGTGTACTGATGTTTGCGGTCAAACTCCTCTGAAACTGCTCGATTGAATTTTATATTTTTTATGTATAAAATAAAAATAAATAAACATGGTCACGCCCATATCTCCGAAAGGCTATGGATAGGTACATATGCACCTAAAATTAGCCGATGATATTAGGTATCATGATGTTACAGGAGTGAATGGAATACACAGACGTATACCAGAGCCTACTTAGACTTAATAATAGTAATAGGATCCCGTATTTCCCTATGAGTTCGGAACTCTAAAATTAAAAAAAAAATTATATGAAAATATCTTTTATTCATAGAATAAATAATACGAATATATCCAGTAACTGGAATAGGTACATCTATTTTACAAAATACTATCACATCACAATACTCAATCTAATAAGCCTCGTTTGTAAACCAATTTTGTATTTTCTACAACTGATACTACTAATATATATAATACTACTTGTACAATATTAGGCTTACCGAATATCGAAGTTGATATTTTTAAAGAAAATTCTTTTGGCTAAAATTAAGATAACTATAAAAAAATCGAGCCAACGATATTAAGACCAAAGTAACCTTTTAAGAAAAAAGAAGGTTTCATTTCAAACAAGGAAAATTTGATCATAAAAAATGTTTCTCCAAAAACAACAAAACTATGCAGCACGCCTAATATTTAAAAGATGATATTTTGTATGATGTTTAAAGAGATGATAAAAAATGGAATATGAATAAAAACAGTGATTCACTTAAAACTAACACAGTTTAAGTAAATAACTGTCTTAAAGGTGATATAAAAACTATTACTAAGCTTATAAGATATCTATGGTAGAAACACAAAAGTTACGCATTTAGATAAAATAATTCTTTACTATGATATTCAATTAATTGTCTGTGTAATCTCGATATTGTCAATGTCAAAAAGATTTGTACTAATTGGTAAATAGTTTTATTTAAGATCTTATCTTCTTTATGTAATTTAAATTTACTATTTAAATTAAAAATAATACTTAATTCAAGTACATAGGATTACAAATAAATTGATTTATCTTTATCCATATGCGTAACTGGCATGCAAGTGTCACTGATATCAATAGAGAGTATTGGCTTCTTTTTAAACGGAGCATAGTCTATATTATAAAAAAGTCTAAATAAATTCTAGGCTTAGTTATAATATTTAAAATTTGTAAGGCTGACGGAATCTGTTGTCCACTGGGCGCGCGTAGTTTTGTTGAGGAGCATTGCCGCCACCGTATTTGGCGGGGTTGTATTGACCTGAAATAAAAATTAATGTTGAGTACACAAAGTAGTAAACAGATATATATGTTTATATTCACACACAATAATATTTGCTTCTTTTTTCTCATGAATTTATTCTGATCGACTAAGCTGCTTTCATCTTTGCCCTAAAAGTTAGCCATCCAGGAAACACAGAAATAAAGTTAGAGCCTTTGCATTATTCTAACAACTCCTGCTTCATATACGTGGTGGTTATTAGGCGAGGCCGTTTTAATTTCTATTTTATTTCTAGATGTAGCCAGATGATACATATTTTTATAGTGGTGTAAATAATCATACAAAATCTACGCGATGAGAAGCATTGCAGTTACAGTAACATTTTAAATTAATATGCAGATAGACCCAGAAATAAAAGTGATCTACTTTTTATCCAAATAACATAAATTCCACCCAAGAAAAAAATATTAAAAAGCGTGCAAAGCCGCTAACAGTGGGTAGTTTTAAGGATAATCTTAAAGAAATATTTACGACTCAATCATTCGCGGTATGGGTTTTAAACAAAGTCTTCTTAAATACTTTACAATATAATTACTCCACCTTCACACGGTGACCCATTGTCAGACGAAACAGTAGCTTTGTGATTCATCAAAATTTGCCGCTGATCATTATCCTAACAACCGTAGACGTTAACGTAAAATGAACGTTAATATAAACTGGTAAGAACTAAAATAAATCAAACAACGAAACTGAGATATATTCTCATGATCATGGCTTGAGAATGTTAATGTTATGGAAAAATGAACTTTATCAAGATGATAATACAGGCGTGGCATTAACTGTCAATGTTTCTTAAGCGATAAGTGAGAGGTCATTTTGAAACAAAGCATGTATTAAGCCTAGCCTTAAAACATCTATGATTATTTTCAAATTTGGATTCGACGAAGTATTTGTATGTGAATCTATTATGTAGCTAGAAAATAACACAGAATTAGTATATTTTTGAATCATATATTAAAGCAAGTTATGGTTTAGGTTCTTAATTTTTTTAAGTGAAGTAAAACATGTTTAGTCATTGACAAATTAAGTTATTAACAAAAAAATAATTAAAATGTAAAGGATTAATCCGAAAGTTTATTGTTTGATGAGACAAGTTATATTGATCTCCAAGAAGAGCATAGCGATCTAAACACTCGTAAGAAAACTATTTGATTAATTTTAATTCAATATATTTCTATTAATAAGACTTTCACTATTCTGATTCTAATTTTTTAAAACAATATAATAATTCTGCTTACCATCATCAATAATACCAGCAGCTTCATCACGGGCGTTTTGTTCTAGAGCCTTCAGGATGGCTTCAGGAATGGGGGGAGGGGTGGGGAAGTGAGCTCCCTGGGGTTGGAATCCACCTTGTCCCGCGGCATAGCTGACAGCGTAGATCTGACCATCATCACCGGTGTATTGGAAACCACCTTGTGCTTCAATACCTTCGACCTGAAACATTACAACTATTTTATTGCAAGCTTTTACATTTTAGTGAGGATTTAATCTTAAAAAATATTTTTCACCAAATTGGCCCACAGTTTTGGTTTTTTTTGACATAGTCTTCCAATTAAGTCTTTTGTATCCACAGGATGTTAACAATTTCCAACAAATCATGAAAAACCATTTGTGCTTCACCATCGGTAATATTATTATGTTCAAGCTTTCCAATAATATCAACTGTCAACGTCCAATCGGAATTTTATAAATAAAGTCAACTTTTTATATCGTATTATTGAAATAATATTTTTCAATGGCGCCCTTTTTAGTCATAACATGAAAATATTCAACAAATAATGAATCGGAAAAATAGTAGAAAAAAAATCTACTCAGACAGTATGAACGTGAATTTTTCATCGAAAATAAATAGTATCAAATGTTCAATCAACAACTGATGAGTTAAATTTTCATATTTTTTTGACATTGTTAAAAATGTTTATATTTTTTATTTTAGCTCTTTTACTGCGTTAGGGATACTATATCAGTTAGAGTCCTAAAATTAAATAAATTAAATAGCTTGAGTTATTGAATTCAACAGATGCAGCCTAAAGATTATTTTTCCATAGTTTAATAACACTATGTAAATTTTGCATTGAATATGTAGATTATATTTTACTATTTGTATCGTATTTTTGATATAATGAGTTGTATATTGTAAAAATTTAAAATGAGTTCTTTTAAAAACAATGAACACAAGGTTTAGGTTGGGAACCTATTATCCAAAGACTGGTATTTTATTAACTACCGGGTGTTTTTTTATGAATTCTAATTACACATAAGGTCTTTTAAGAACTGTATCTATGTTTATATCGTCCATTTACAATATTTAGTTACAATCTAAGATTTTTTCAATGTTATTTACTTATGTTGATTTTGACTTGTTGCATTTACTGCAACGCCAAAAGGTAGTACTAGAGAACACTATATTTGCAAATTAGCGTAAATCAAAACCATTACGCTTTTGACATTTTAATAGATATACGTGGGTGTACTAGTTGCACATCAGCCCTACCTCCTAAGAGCATTTAATATTTATTACACATAAGCCTTATTTTGTAATTAATATATGGTACATACAGCTACAAAAACAGTTAGAAAACGTTAAATTTTCATTACATACATTAAAAAATATATTTTTCTATTTATGAAATAAAATATAGTATTTTTTGTCAAAAAAGACTTTATTACAATATTATTATGAATGCATGTGCATTATTCAAAAGACGTTTTATTTAAAATCTCATTAAGATTTTTAAAAATATATGTATAACAGTTTTTAAAATTCAACATTTTAAATTTCTACTATTATTTTAAATATTAAAAGTAAAATATTGTTCATTTGTTAGGTTAATTAACGTGATTATAATACAATATTAATTAAAAATGATAGGCAAAAGTTTAAGTTAAATATAATGAAGTAATATTTGATATTGACTGTAAAGTATTCAAGCCTGTAATTGAGACTATAAATCTATAAATGTTAAGGTTATGTAATTGACCTGACCTTTAGATATTAAATGGCCAGCGCCTAAAGTTTAGTCTAATACACAACTTACGGCTCGTCCATACATAAATAGTCATATCGTTACATCTTTAGGTAAGATTGAGGAAAATACAAAAAAAAATTACAAGCAAATATACAAATTAATCTAAACTCAAAGTAAGCAAATAATATGCTTGTGTTATTGATTTCAGACGACGATATTAATACATAGAAATACTTTGATAAATAAAGAGGTTTAATATTAAGTTAGTTTACTGAAAACAAAGAAATAATATTAAGTTAAAAAAATAGAAGAAATAATATAAGACATGAAGTAGTAGAAGTAAAACGGTAAGTAAATAAGAGATAAGACAGATTAACATAAATTTAAAGAAATATACGACAAATACATTATAAAGTAAAGGAATAATAAAATTTTAAAGTACAAAAGTAAGTACTTTAAATTTGATAAAAAACTAAAATAAAATTAGCAAGAAAACCTTCGTAAATCATTGGCAAGAAAAATATTAAGTAATTAGTGGGCTCTTTAAATGACGAATCAACATAATAATGGTAATAGTGTGACTAATTGATTGAACGTTAATTTGAAATAAACTAGATCGTAAACGAATAATAAGTATGTACAGTAAAAAAATTTAAATAACATTATAAAAATATAGATAGTGAATAAAGAAATAAATTTGTTCTCAAAGAACTCAGTAAAATATTTTTATTACAACGATCAACAATTGAGTAATCAAGATCTGAGGTGTAAAAGTCATAATTTATACTATTTGGTTATATCTTATTGAGCTTGACCTAATAGATCTATAGACATATTTAGATTTATTGGTTATTTCGATTTAGATAACCTTCAACACTTGAACTTAGAACCGTGAGAGATTTACACAAGATAATATTTTTTCCATCATTTTATTGACCTATGAACTGACATTAGATGATGTTGAAACACTTCAGCAATGCACTGACAGTATTGTAACTTATAAATGTTCAATTAACTAGGAATACCTACAGACTAGACCATAATTGGCAATCTACTGAATTATTGCAATATAATAGTGTCAGTTTTAATTTGAACATTGTTGATGATCTAAAGGAAGAAAAACCGGTAGAGTATGATTTAAAAATCAATACAAATCGTATGGGAAAATATATAATTCAAATTAATATGTTTGCCATTATATTTTGGTTATGCGTTTTAAAGTGCTAAATGAATTTTATGTAAAACCTACACTTTCTTCGATTTCGTGATTTTCCACAATTTAGGAAATTTGAAGTAAATCTAGGAACCGGTTTGAGAATTTATGTGGTAAATAAACCAAATAAAATTGATTCCTGGAACCCAAAAATTCAATGGAAATAATTAGGATACCAAAATATTAGTTACCAACTTGTGCAGCCATAGGTACGTGTGTAATTATGTAGTCTATTATTTTTATAAATAATTATTTTACATTTTTCTTTTTATCTTACATGGTACCTACTTATCTTACTTAATAAGCAGATAAATTCAGATCATGCAACATTCTTTGTCTATTATAACAAAAGACTTGGAACACTCCAAATCTTTTAATTTATTCAACCACTTATTTTTTCAAATAAAGGACAATAAAACATTTTGTCTCAATTATAGCAATGTCATCATTTTAATGACTTTCAAAACAATTAATAATGAATGTAAAAGATAATTATCTTAATTGTAATTACTAATTAATGAAACTCAGTTGTATAATACGAACTTAGAACCGTTGATGTAACAATGCTACAGATTGAACTTACAGCAGATAAAATTGCTATTTCCAATGCAAATGTTTTGTAAGTATATGTTGTAATTTTTGTAAGCAGTGGTTTTAATGAAGAAGTTCTTTTAGTTATTCGTAAAAGTCCATTATTGAAATTTCGGTCATGTAGAAAGAATGAAAGACGAAAGATTAACAAAGCAGATGTACAATGTGAATATGGATGGATGGTGGTGTCGAGAGTCTCCACAACCGGCGTGTATGTATTAAGAGAATGATGAATGTCAAGGAAGTCAGGCAGCTATGTAGAGATCATGACATTTGGCACTAGACACTCTCTGCCTACCCCACAAGGGACCTGGCGTGAAGATATGTATATATGTATGTATTGAAATTCATGCGATTTCATTTGAGGAAAAGTACAAGTAGTATCAATATGAAGATATACTCGTATAATCAAAATAATATACGTATTTAATGATAAATGAAGTAAATGAGGATAAAAGAACATTTAAAGAATTAAAGATGTACCTTTAAATAAATATAAAAATAAATAATCTAAAGTATATAAAAAGGTTATTATAATGTTGCAGAATATGTAGATGATAAAAGTGCTTGAAACTGAGTGCTCTTCTTTCAATCTCTTATTGTTAATAATGTTGTATAACGGATGTAAGCCAATGCTGTATATATACATATAAATACATAAATAAATACCGATAAGCTTTTATACATCTGTGTTTATCACACATAATGCTTTGTCAGGAATCAAACCCGAGCCGGATGGTCGCTAGACCTTAACATCTTGATCAACGAGGTGGTCAAATGTAATACCACTTAATTTTGACAATATTATATTTCGAAGTAGGTTATCTAATTAATTAGCTTTTTCTCTATCAAACGTTTTCGAACTTCTGAGATATCTTTGGATTGTGTTTTAGAAGAAGCTTTTTTACCACCATATTGAAAACAAAAATCGGTCAATCACGTAGAGTTCTGTAGCATCCATACTAATATTTTAAAAGCGAAAGTAACTCTGTCTGTCTGTTACGCTTTCACGCCTAAACCACTGAACCAATTTTGAATGGACCTTGAGGAAGAATATAGGCGACTTTTTAACCGACTATATTAAAAAGAGGGTATGTTTTTACGCAATAAGTATTATAAGTCGGAAAAATATCTGCCTTTTTGGAAGTTGTTTGTGTTCTTAAAATAATTCACGCGGGCGAAGCCGCGGGCGGAAAGTTAGCTGTCTGTAAAAACGGAAAAAAATCCCGCTTGTTGCATGTTAACTTAAACCTATATTTATTTTATTCTGGTTTTAGTATTCACTGTTACAGCGGCGATAAAAATACATTATCTGTGAAATTTTTACTGTCTAACCTAAACCATCTGTCTAATCTAAATCATGGTTTATGAGATACAGCCTGGTGATAGATAGACACACTGTCTTTGTAATAGGGTCCTGATTTTATGCTTTGAGTACGGAGCCCTAAAAATAATTTGCTAATTGACGAGAAAATATACTTTACAATTTTTATTTTATAAGAAAATGCATCTGATTTTTTTTTGGTGGGACTCTTGTTTGTTATTAGTTTACCTGCTAATTTTTTTTATCTGAACATTACCAATTTTGTATCATGACAACGAAAGTACTCGCCTTTGTCATGTTCTAGTTTTGGGGGTACGGTTGCTGACAAATTTACTTACGAGACAAATTGTTACAAATCAATATTTCCACGGTATATACTTCACGCCGATATCCCCGAAAGGTTAGGCAGAGGCACACACTTGTGCATCCATAATTAACCACCGAATCTCAGGCGACGTTATGCTTTTCAGGTAAACTGAAAAACTCGTAACATCAGGTTGTTAACCCGAGAAACAAACCCAGGACCTCCTACATCAAAGTTGACCACTACGCTCCACCACAGAGGCGACATACATACACATAGGTGTATTTTTATCATGAAAGTCCGTTTGTTTGTTAGTCTTTTAATATTTCTTACCTCACGTCCTTGTTCTTCAGCTTTGATGCCGTTTTCGGTTTCGTAGTTGAACCTATAGGAATCTTCTTTTACGTCAGAATCATAGGCTAGAATGCGAGCATTTCTCTCAAGTGAAGCTTGCGCTCGGTTTGATTGTTCTGGGTAGGGGGCGAACGCTGCGGCGGCGAAGCCAAGGATGGCGGCGAAGACGATCTATCGATAAAAAGTTTTAGTTTATCGACATATAATAACAACACTACATATCATAGTACATTACAAAAAGTATACGATTATGATTTGTAAATAAATAACATTTGTATATCGTTGTAAGTAAATGTAGTATCGTGAAAAGTTATTTATATTAAAAAAGTTTATATTGTTTTCTTTTTTAATTGTTATGTACTTTTAACATTTTATATTTTTATTTGAACAAACTTTGGTTTTAAAAACAATATTATTCCTTATAAATTTGTAATTATATAATATAATTTTTTTTTGAAAATGGTTTTATTAAAATAATAATAAAAATATTTTTTTAATAATTAACTTTCCACTTAAACTGAATTTAGAATTAATTAATTTGGAATAAACAATTTTTAATTATTCTTTGAATACAATATTAGTATATAACTTAATCTCAATATATTATTTTAAAAGTAATGTCACTTTTACACTTTGTTAATTTTTATAAACACCAGCATTCATGAGTATTATTAAAAAAATGTAAAACAATCAAATCAAAACACTTCAAACAAAATATATCATTATTTTTCATATATATTATTTTAATTTAATAAAAAAATTAAAACGATTCTAATTTTAAAATCACTGTCAATCCTAAGCGCGCACATTTATCGACTTTTTTTATCGATATAATCGATGTTCAACTTACCAGCTGCATATTGTAATGTGTATGTGCGGGTCGAAGTTGAACTCACAAGTGTTGTTCCATACAAACGATCTCCCATTTATACAGACGCGCGTCGTACGTTACAAAATATTCTACATTATAAACTACTTTTCCCAATAAATATCTGAACTTTAGAGACTTTTTTGCGTAAGGTTTTTGGGTTTTGGATACTAAAGATCTAGCGGTGACTTTACCAAAGGAGTGATAGAGAAAGTCTTTTACTATTAAAAGGTACATTATTATGACATACATACATATTATTATTAGTAAGTTACTTTAAAATGAAAGCTAGGTTAGGACAAGTACGTTTTTGCTGATTAAAAGTATTGATCATGCTTATTGTTGTAATTTCTATTAGCCAACTAATTGTAGTAAACTGTTGGGGTTTTCTAAAAATGTAATTTTTTTAATTGCCTCTGTGGTGTAACGTTACGGCTGTCGCCTATTAAGATAGTTAGCCGCATACGGTCCCAGTTTCAAATCCCAGGTCGGCCAACTTTTCTTAAATGTTATTTTGATTATTCTGAGTAAGCAATGTGCACGAAGTGACGATAGGCTTGCTACCTACCACATTATAGGCCCTAGGTACCTTAGCTAATCGTGGCTGGTCTAGTATATGTACTAGCACACCTCTGCCTATCCCTTCGGGGATATTGGGCGTATAGGTACTTCTTTTTTTATTTTTTTAACGAAAGGGATAATGTATGTTGGTCCAGATCCCCTGTGTAGAATAGACCGTCTGCCTCCCTCCTAGGAAACTCATAAGAGGCAAGCATAGGTTAGCTGGTTCACTTCCAGTGATGATCATGTTGGAAGTTCTGTGCAACAACTGGTCCGGGTATGGATCCACCGCGTTACCTATTCCTGCCGCCATAATGACATAGTCGTGTTCCGGTCCGGTAGGTAGAGTAGCATATAGTGGGTAGACTTGCACATACGGTCTAACAGCCCGACCATAGACAGAGATACTTCTACATATGGTGTCTATAGGCCACGGTTGTCTCTTACCATCAGGAGGCTCGTGTGCTGTTTCGCTGTTTTATCCCATAAAAAAACGACGCAACTGGAAGAATAATTCGCATTAAACCAAGTAAAACAGGATGGCACTATAAAAAAACATACTTCATAGATTTTCCCCCGTGTTGGTCCGGGTTCCGTTGTAGAATAGACCAACTCCCTTCCACCCAGGCAGCTCGTAAGCGAGCTCAGGGTCTATTGTCACCAACACCGTGATATTGACTAGGTGGTAGAGTCTTGCAACGACTCGCCCGGATTAGTACCACCGCCTTAACTATTCCTGCCAAAATAGCGGCAGTGCTTGCCGTTGTCGTGTTCTGGTTTGGAGGGTAGGGTAGTCAATAAACTTTATCATGCAAAAGGGTTACCATCTCAGCCTCAGGTTGACAACGCGCCATTTCCAGCTTTGGTGTCTATAGGCGACATGTATTTCTTACCATCAGGAAATCCGTCTGCTTTTTGCCTTTCATTACCATAAAAAAAACCAGTGTCAGACAGTCCTATTAAGACAGACAGTCTGTATTATGACGCTAAAAGTAACATGAGATTACACTCTTCTCAGCGACCTGTCCCAAATATATAGTATTGCTAACTCTTTCTAACCTGAACAGCGACAAAACAAACCATCTTTGTGAGAGTGAGATAGCCGATCCCATGCGATGTTTAATATTGCGGAAAAGTCGTTGTG
>DVZL01003578.1:0-13836 GCA_018236625.1 Lasaia peninsularis
AACACAAGCATATAATTTGCTTACTTTGGGGTTAGATCAATTTGTGTAATTTGTCCAGTAATATTTATTTTATATTTTTAAAGGGATATAGGGAAAGAGAGCGACTTTGTTTTGTACTATGTAGTGATTAGTAAACGCGTTTTTTTAACCCAGGTTCGATTCCCGATAGGCTCACCCATTATTGTCTTAAGCATAGATCTTTGGATCTTTCTGCTTATTGAATTTAATTCTCATCTGCAGTCGAATTTAATTGTTTTATAAAATTCTAAAATAAAAGTTGCCTAAGTTATTTGTTATTGCATCAGGTATCAACTAGTGAAAGTCCTGTCAAAATCAGTCCAGCCCTTCCTTGAGATTTATATAAATTTAATTTTGAGTACCTATATCGACAAATATATAAATATATTGATTTGTCCATTTTGGGGTTCTTTATAAGCAATTTGTTCAGTAATACATATGTTATATATTTTTTAATTGATGTCTATACTGCGCATGCTAGCCCAGCATGACATCACTCACCCGCAACACAACCTTCCGCCTCCCACAGCACCAAATGGCTTGATTGTCAACAATTTGTCGCTAATGCACTTATAATATTGCAAATATTACAAGTATTTTATTCTGATGATATCAGTTTGATTGAACGGTTTATATTTGTCCTTGGGTTAAATTATATTTTAAGTTAGCTATGTTAATTCTTATGATTTGAAATTCTATTATTTTTAAACTGAATTTAAAAGGAAGAGGTTTTTCGTATGTTATTTTTGTTTTTTTCAATGTTTGTTTTAAATAAATCAAAGTACAAATGGATTTTGATGATTCTTGTTTTATATAATAGGTGGTCAAAAATGGCTATTGTTTAAGTACATTTTCAAATATGAGCAAAAAAATAATATTTTGACATGTTAATGTAATTGTATTTATTTTTTATAATTTGACTGAGTTTATTAGCTATAATAAAAATAGAGAGACAGAGAGTATCGAGTACCAAGTGTCAGGATTCGTAAATATAAGCTTGGATTCTTTCATACAAACACGCTAGTTTCGGAGACTTTTGACACCACCCTCGCACAATATACGAGCAACAAACCAACATAATAAAAAAAAATTGCGCGCCAAAACTCAAATGACAGTTCCGATCTACTACCCTAGTGCGGAGACACCGCGCTAGTGATGTGCGTCATTCATAGCCGAATGGCTATCTTGAAAACTTTGACTAACAAAAATCAATAAAAAGATAGATTTTTAGAAAATATTTTGTTGTTTTTAATTACTGCATTTTAGAGAAGAAAATAATTTTTAACAGGATAATAAATATATTATATTAAAAATTAAGTTTGAGAAATCTTGGTCTGTTCTTATAGGAGTCGGATTACCTCATAATAAAAAAAACGTCGCATGTACACTAAGGTCAGATTGTTTACTTTAAATGTTTACCGTGTACCCTACTCTCTATGCCGGAACAGGAATGACAAGCATTTTGTGGTGACGGGATTGGAAGACTCATTAAGGAATTTTATCACTAGATTTACTAGAAAAAATGAATGTGGAGGAAGCTAGGTAAGTATGTAGAGGTGACACTTGATATTTTATACTCTCTGCCTACCCCGCAAGAGAACTAGCGTGAAGATATGTATCTATGTCGAGTTATTAGAATCTAAATCACTATATATTATATAGGATCGTCACATTCCGACACCATTAAACTATGTTCAAATTATTCATGATATTTAGATGCAATATGTATGAGATTCTAAATAACCTTTGATAGATAACTAAACGTTGTATAATGAACCTTTTAGTTATGGCGATAATCTAATTAATTATATTTCAAACATGGATTATGTAAGGATAAGTGCTGGCTTCTGA
Source organism: Lasaia peninsularis (assembly GCA_018236625.1). NCBI lineage: Eukaryota > Metazoa > Arthropoda > Insecta > Lepidoptera > Riodinidae > Lasaia > Lasaia peninsularis. The sequence goes on from DVZL01003578.1 coordinate 1,870, forward strand.
TTCACAGCACGTTCTTAATGGCTATCTGAAGATATAAATTATTATTAAAGGGCCATTTTATTACGACTCAAAAGATAAAGTGGGTATTTTGAAATTAATAAGTGAAAATTCGATGAATCGACGAAATGAGTTTCGAAATAAATATTCTGCATTTCAAAAGTTTTAATTTGTTTAATTGCAACTTTATTTTATACACAAAGTCGTTTTTAGGGTATTGTACCTAAGGGAAAAACAGACCCCTATGGCCGCTGTTGCTCTGTCAGTCCGTCACTAGACTGTATCTTACAATCTGTGCTTACTAGACAGCCGAAATTTTCACAGATGATGTATTTATTTTACCGTTTGCCCCTTAATTGAATAAAGTAAATATTTAAAGCAGCTCCCATAAAACGAACAACCCGACCCGACCGATAGATGTCTCTATTCACATTTAGATCGCGATGAATATGTTGAGTAGTCGTATATCTAGAATTACAGAATATTCAGTTTTATAAAGATTATGTAAAATTTTACTCTATTTGCCGTCTTTATAGCCAATATATACGGAACGGAACGGACCCTTTCGTGCGTGAGCTCGACTCGCAATCGGCCGATTTTTTTGTTTTTAATAAACGTTATTGTTTAAGTAGTAACGGTGTGGCCCCGGATGGATAACCTGGCACAGAAATAAGCAGAATTTAGGTTTGCGTGGCCCGTGGGCGTATGTAAATAGTATTAGCTTACAAATAGAGCTATTTCAATACTATCGGAGCGTGGTTTGATGAACATTCCAATTTTATATATTTACATAACACCAACGTTTTGTTATAGGCGGAGAGGTCGTGGCATTTGAATGAATCTGAATTATTTTATTGTATTAAAACTAGGGTAGGTGAGAAAACTGGCGCCTTTTTTTCCTAGATTAGGTAGCCGATTCTTCTGATAGGCTAAGACGAAAAATAAGTAAGTAAACATTGCTAAGTATCATATAGTTGATAAAAATATAGAGTAATGTAGGTGATTTTAGGTTGACATAAAACCTTGATTCTTCCGTCATATAAAATTTCCGTACTCGTGATCCTAGTATCAATCTCATTTATTCTTCATAACCGCGAATCCAGCATCTATAATAAGTCCATTAGCATACATGTCAAGTTTCATGACATCTAACCAGCACGTCATGTAACCTAAAACCTTGTACTACTAGCAATAATGCTTTATAGTTATCGTAGCAATGAATTCCATGAAAATACGTTAACAACATAGGATTTTGCAACCAAAATAAAATTTCCATTTATAAATAATATTACCTTCCTATTCAGCAAATTTAAAAAATGATATCAAATCTAAATTATATTAAAAAGTATTATAATATTGCAGAATATGTGGATGATAAAAATGATTGGAAGTGATTGTTCTTCTTAATATTTTTTTGAAAATATAATGTAACACTCATTTTTTATTTACAAAATAAGAAAAATAAATGCCCACTATGCTTTTTTGCTGGATCTTCTTAATGAGCGGCCGCTTTCCCAACCACGGCAGTGGTTTTTTTTGTAGGATTATATGTGTAGTAAAGTATTTCTGTTTTATTCTAATTATAGTGTTTTCATAGTAAGCACAATACGATACTGTGGGTTTCAACATTGATAAGCCTATAAAATATACATCCTATCCTATTTGAATTTATTATACAGAATAATTTTGCTCTGAAAAAAAGACGATGTGTACGATAAGAAATTAGTAAACAATTTTAGTGATACAGAAATGATGAAATTAAGTTGGCTGAAAAGTGACAAGAAAAATTACAAAATGTAAAAATATAGTAAGCTCCTAGACTACATTCTGTACAAATTATTTTATTACTATGCAAATATAACAATCAAAATCTGAGCTCCTACATTTTTAAAACTGTTAGAACAGGTTTGTAAATTAACACACCATAAAACAAGCAGGTCAAAATGATGCAAAAAACCAATCACTTTCTACAGTAGCCACATAATGGGTTCTATATGTGTCCAATTACTTTTATAATTGATTTTTTTATTTTATGTGTATTATTTATTACACCTCAGCTATATTTAAAGCAACATGTACAAGTTTTGTTAAAAACTCTATGTTAAAATCTAAATTTTGATGACACTTTAAAATCGCCTCTGTGGTGTAACGGTACAGGTGTCGCCTGTTAAGATTGTTTGCCACATAGGGTTCCGGGTTCAATTCCCAGGTCGGACAAATTTTCTTAAATGTTTTTCAGATTTTTCTGAGTAAACATTACATAGCCCGGGATTGGAAAGTGCCCGAAGTGGCGATAGGCTTGTCACCTATCACATCAGGGCCCTAGTACCTTGAGTAATCGTGGGTGTTCTAGTATATATATGTACTTGAGTTACGAGTCGTGGATATACCTACTTGCACACCTCTGCTTACCCCTTCGGAGATAATAGGCGTGAAGGTACTTTTTTGATAATAGGCATGATGGCGTTACAGAGCTTCAGATTATACAGATAAAAAAAATGTAAGCTCCTAGGCTACATATACAGATTATTTTAATAGTTATGCAAATGTACCTGTCAAAATATGAGCTACCACAATAATTAAACAGATGATTTACATCGCTGTTAGAACAGGTTTGTGAAATATAAAAACAAGCAGACCAGATGCAAAAAAACCAGATCAGTTCCGAATAAAAAGCTGTGCACATAACAGAGTTGCAAACAGGCAAAAGGATGTGCAAAAGTAGAGCCGTGCCCGATTGGGCCGGCAGGAATGTGGATCGAATACCGGCCGAGGTATTTGTTTAGCCCAGAAATAGACCTCGAAACGTTTTGATGGAATCGCGTCGTTCTTATCTTATTTATGCAGGTATACCATGACCTAGCTCCATTGTAAACGAATAATATCCTGCCCTTGGAAACAATATTCTCGGTATTTGTAACTGTTGCTGGATTTTAGAATGAATACATAACGGTCTTATACTAATGTGTTCAAAATTAGAATTGTTTTATTTATGTAATAGCTGTTTCCGCGAACCTCGTCCTGGCCGACCCATATTTTTTTTCGAAATACCTAAATACAGTAATGGTTATCATTTCCCGGGTTATGATGAATTGAAAAATGGTGTAAGTAACAAGAGCTTGTTTCATTATACATATATTTATAGCAGATAATATAAACAAGTTTCAATTTTTTACATTTCTCAATATTAATTTTAATCATGACGAATATCACACTTTTTATGACTTTTTATGTGCAAAGCTTTTAATAACCCATGAAATAATTAAAATAATATGGCGTTACTTTGCGGATATGTATATTTAAATTAAAAAAATGCAAACTCCCGCCAAAAACAGTCTTGTTTGATCGAGTCGCATTATACACTAGGTAGTGTTTGGCGGGTATTTGCGAAATGGTAATTGTTTTCATTTAATTTATCAAATATTTATCAAATACAGCCTTGCAACAAATACGTTTTACATCTTTTGGATCTACGTTGAAGATCTTTTATTATTTTTTTAATCTGATTTATTGAAATATAATGAGTTTTATTTCTGGATAATAAAGCTTTCTAATGTTTAAAGAACTTGTAGAATCAGATAGGTAGATACTGAGTACAAATCATATATTTTTATAATACCTTCATCTTTACGTGACAATAAAACTATACAATTTTAAAAACATTGCGCTCTGGTTAGTATAAATTTTAGCATAATTGAAATCCATAGCAGGAATGTAGAAACATAACATTTATTTATAAAACATCTTGTATGTCTACTGGATTTACGAGTCGTGGATATACTAGCACACCTCTGACTATCCTTTCGGGAATAATAGGCGTGAAGGTACTTTTTTTACTTTTTATTTATAAAACGTATGAATTTCGACAACCGGGCGGCATTTACTAATGCTAAATGAGTTACAAAAAAATCTTTTATAAAATTTATCGAGCGTAAATGTTTTTTCCTAAGGGAGCTAGGTTTAATAAAAAAAAAAGGTTAAAAATCCAAACGAAAGAGGTCATAATCGAGCAGCATTCGATCCACATCCATATATGTTTATGCCGTGCCTGTTAACTGGTTGAGACCCTGAGGAACTGAAGAATGCGCAGACCACAACGATCTAATCTTATTGAACACGAGGCTCGGCCACGCGGCAGTTCGGGGACCTTCTTCCGGCAATCCTGTTGAAAATCTCTCCATCAAAATAATGATATAAACTCCTTCGTTGCATAAAATAAAAAAAAAAACACATAAACACACAAAATGATCAAAAAAGGATAACACAGCGGCAGATACTGACACCCAATTCCTAGCAGCAGTTATTAAAAAATATTTAAGATAAAATTAAAAATGTTGTCAGTAAGAGTTTCTTGTTATTTATGATTTTTGTAGACCTTATTTTAATTTAGTTTGTAAATATACAAAAACCATGATCAAAAATATCGTAAGACATAACTAAAGCTTTGGTTTAATATCGAATAAAAACGTGTGTGCACATTTTAGCGTGTGAGTTGATTTTAATGGTTGAATTTAAGTGAACTTTGGCAACAATAACAAATCCATTGTCCAAACTGTAGTCACTTGTCTCACAGGTTGAGAGAATTACAAATGACAGCCATTATTCAAATTAACAAATCGTAGAGGGCGACATAATTCATTTTCGTAGATAGAAACGTTAGCCATTGATTAACAGTAGCAAAGTGAATTAAGAAACCACAGCTGTGAATTGTATCGAATGTATCGACGAGAATGACGTAATTAATGGTTCAGAAAATGTAACAGATAGTGAGATAACGCTCGCCGGCCCGCAGTCTGCAAAGGATTGCAAAAAGCTAGTACCTAAGTCGATAAATACTATAGCAGACAACCGGTCCTTGCGGAACCCCTACGTACATCCGGCGGGTCTGCGTGGGCACATTGCGACTGTCACTCATTATTATTTACGGTAAGAGGAATCCTTGGTCTTAAAATAACATTTTGAAAGTGAAAACGAAAAAGTAAAGAAAAATATTGAACAAGCGTTATTGTTTATGTAAGAGCTGTTTACGGGAATGATGTTTACGATATATGGCCTAAGGTGTTTTTGTAGCTTGGAGACTCAATGCAAAACAATCTAAAAGCATGGAGTAATATGGTGTGGTATATGATATTTTTGACAGATCGGAAATGGGTATCCTTGGACTCGATGTACATACGATTTGAATAATCAGAATTACAATTTCCGCATGAAATAAACAAGCGCGTTTCAGTCCAGTTTAAATTACGAATAGTATTATGTCTACAATTTCTGATAGGTTTCACAAAATTGAAAGGAAACTTATATCAGAAAAGTCAGCGTAATCTTCAATTAGAAATTTAAATATAAAAATAATTTAACTTAGTATCAAATCTAAAAGTAGTTAAATTAAGGTAAGAGGAGGCCTTGTAAAAAGTGTAAAGGAATGCTAATAAACTAGAGCACAAATTGAGAAAAATTTGCTCGCTGATTTTACGAGATCTATAATTAACGCTAAAATATTAAAAAGGTTGAATAAGCGAGCTTGAAAATACCTCAATTACTATATGGAAATGAAGAAGTTCAAAAATATAAACAGTTCGAATGAATACTAAAAATTATACTTTAAAAAAATCAAATTCAATAAAGATTTGAAAGTGAGAATGAATGAAAGTTGTTCAATCAATTCAGTAAATTGTTGGCCTTGCGTCAGCTATGTTAATAGTCAATGCATATGCAAATGAAAGGTTTCATGCTAACTCACCAGATAAAGGTACGTGATTCTCGTGTGAATGGCGATTACCACGTTGACCAAATGGACTGCGCAGTGATTTAGGGCTAAGGAAAAATCTTCTTCTAGTATGTGGTGGCGTAGGACAACTTTGGGCCAAACTTGGTGGTTGTTTCGGTGGTTTAGGAAGCCGTAATGGGGACTGCCATTCTGGTTCAACTTGCCGCTGTGGAGATGGCGTGTATCGTTCCATCACAGGTCTCCTATTTTGAGTCTTCCTAGCACATAGAGGACATGCTTCGTTTCTAAACATACAAGAATAGCAGCGCTCATGTCCACAAGTGTCGATCAATTTTCGTTTCTTACCCTTATCAAAGGGCATATTACAACAAGGACACGTAGTTCCTCCAGTCTCGTTTTCTAGCAGTTGCCGTAGTGCAGCCAAATCTGAAACAAATGGAAATTTTAATCAATCTACAGGCGTTTACTTTCTTCTTTCAAAAGATTAAAAGTAGAATTCATGATAATTACATCAACAAGGCCGTAATAACAATGCTAGCATAGATGTGTTGGTTTTAATTTTATTAGTGTCGCATACTTAAATTATTTAATTTCAACATAATTATTTATTCCTTACGCGGTATATAAATATACGAGTGTTTTTTTAATTAATAGAGCGTCTTTTAAGCATAGATCTTCTGCCTACTGCCAGATAAAAACTATACGGCATCGTAGAAGGCAAAACAGCCCGCTCATAAGTTTATAGATACACATACGCCAGTTACGTTATTATACGTTATATAGTTAGTTAATATATAATAGTAATAAGTTGAATAGAATAGAAATTACAATCTTTACAAGCGGTTCTGACTGAGAAGACCCAGCAAAAGAAACTCAGTGAGCTTGTCTCTTTCTTAATTTTTAAATATATTAATGTTATATTATACAGAAATAAAAGAAAGAGGGGCAATTAATCCGAAGCATTGTTACATCTACGAGTACATAATCTGCAATATGCAATGTAATTTAGATTTTATTTATTTTTTATATGGCCATGGACTTTGTGTAATAACTAAAGCATTATAGGCATGCAAGTCGTAGTGGTTTTGAATCGTTTAAGACTTCACAAAATATATAACTGAGGCCCAAGCACGAATCCTTCTTGTTATATTATGGTTATCGTAATCGAATTATTTTGTATGAAAATCATGTCAGTGCCAAATTACGATTACCATACTATAACGAGAAGGTTTCGTGCTTGGGTCTCTGCTGTCCAATACCACTGGTAATACACGAACAAAGCTGTCACCATAATAATAATAAAATTTTAGAGTTAAGTGAAAATTAGACTTAATGAGTGTTCACTGCGTTATTTATTCTTGCTGCTACAACGTTAGTGTTTGATTTTATACGAACGATCCACCAATGTATAGTATCACCATCATCACATTTCTCCATGTTCTCCTCATCCATCACCAGCCATTATTTCTACACGTCCTAATTACGTAGCATCTCCTTTTTCATCTTTACAATAACACTTTCTATATTAAAATATTTAAATAAACATGTTGACATGCAACAGCATCATTTGCCCGTTTCGTAAGCATTAATAACCCGATGTCACAAGTTTGTTTAAATTAACTTTTGATTTATTTGGCACGTTGATTGCGATCACTCCTGAAACGCCACCATCCAAGATTTAAATCAACATCCAAATTAAAAGTCTCGTAAATAAAATGACTGGTAATTAAATACTGATGTCACTAGTCAAAGGGCTGGAGGTTTTTCACTGACATCAAAAGCTTGTAAGTCAGTTATTTTTAAGGTTTATACGTTTTTATCAGGCTTCACTTGGGTGGAGTTTACCGTTTTATTTTTTTGTAATGATGGTGTATTTACATTGTAATATTTATGATAAAGTACATTTAACAACGTTATTTATAATTATATTATATCGTAATTGATATTCCACATGCCGTGGAACAACTGTTTCTCTATAGCAAAATGCATAATGAGAAAGAGAGATTTTTTTAAAACAAATAAAACCTAATTTTAAATTAACAATTTTAAAATTACAATAAACTTAGCGATTTAGCTGTCTGCATCTTATTAGACATAACAGGTAATTATGCTGAAATAATGATGACGATGATTTTTGATAGCTTCTCGATTAAATAAATTTATTAATAAGTACACAAAATAAATACATTTTGTTTTTATTCTAATTTCAGAATGCAGATTTGAATTAATAAGAAATTCGCAGTGACGACTACATTAATGAAACTGAATAGAAAAACGTGAAAAATAAAATATTTAAAAATATTGACCTCGAAGATGCAGTACGTTCCCATGATACTACAGCGAGGGGAGCGGAGAAGTGTGAGAGATAATACGACAATTGAAAGATCATTAAACTGCGTCGCAAAGTCGCCTCTATTGTCAAAAGCGGGGATATTTTTAATTTGCTATTTTACAGGGTTGAAAATCTTAGTCACTCACTAATCTCAGTAATCACTTTGCATATTCGACAATAAACCTATTCGACAAAGCAGAAACGGAACTTTATGCATTAAGAAACTGCTGTGTTTTTGATTAAATGGGTCTTTTAATCGATTTTTTTAACAACAATAATTTGTACGACAGTAAATATTAAGTACGAAATTAAGTGTTCACCAGATTGATTTATTATTTTCTTAAAGGTAGATATTATATGTGAACAATCTTTTACGTCATAGCTCGTGTCGGAGGCGCTCGGGGGCTGGCTTTCTTTTTTGACCTTTCCAAAATACCCCTTACATCAGCAATTAAAGTACAGTCATTCAAAAATTAAGGGTTGCGAGTAATAAAAAATATTGTGTATAAATTCCATTGTTATCTATTAATTATTATATCAAAATAGTGTTTTGTATTTGGAATGTGCCGACTTGCCTATCTATCACATCATGGGGTCTATGGGCTACCTTGGCTAATCGTGGGTGTTCTAGTATATATACTGGCACAAGTCTGCCTACCCCTTTGTGGATAATAGGCGTGAGGGTACTTTTTAGTGTTTTGTACACACCATCTCAGATATTTGTTACCATATCTAGCAGGTACCGCTGTGTGTATTTAATTTTTAATAAATGTTATATTTAGTGACGTTTTTCAAACATTAATTTATTATATTTGTAAGAATACGCTTATTTATTTATGCCAGCATTAATAATTATACGTTGTCTTTATTATTCAAAACAAAATTTGCTTGTTAGTTGTTAGATGGTAGTTTGAAGTGCTATAAAGCTTTCATTCATTCATTCAATCATTCATTTATAGTTTTGTTACCTGTTCATTGTACTTTTCAGCTGACTGTACATTGTTTATCAATTCAAATTATTTAATCAATCAAATCGTGTTCAGTTGTTCATTAAAAATACTTAATAAATAATTAGGGTCTTCGATGTTCGTGGCATTATTGATTTAGCCAATATGTCAGTAAAAAGGTGAGCACACTCGTTGGGCGACCTGGACACAGACATGACATATACGTAATGGGAAAATTAAAACTCATATTTAAGAATTTTAGAGGCTCGGTGGTTTGGTAATAGCTTCGGACTTTCATTTAGGTTGCCCAGGTTCTTGAGCACCTATATTTTCTGAGTGTTCTTACGGTGAAGGAAAACATTGTGAGGAAACCCGGAATTTGTGTCCGATATGGCGACGGATATGCCACCGGTCACTTCTTGGGACCTAATATCGTTGGCTAATCGTGGGTGCATATGTACCTCTTCCTGGCCTGCCCGGGGATGTTGGCGTGATGATATTTATATTATGTAATGAATACATTGTGAAAACTTATTGAATCCACAGATAAAAAATATATTAGCTAATAACAGCTCAATGCAATAATTTGTCTTTAAATTTTATGTATAAATACATAATAAAAACAACTGTCACATTTTTGTTTACCAAATGGCCACTCATCATATCTTTAATATTTTTATTTGGCCTTAATAATATTAAACATATATAGACAGACATACTGAAATACTATATAGACTTCTCACTTCAAAACAGAGACACAAAACATATATACAATGCGGATGTGGATTGCTATAAGTACCCGGAGAGACATTCCATGACCAACCAGCTCGCGTATTATCTAACACTCGTTACACACGGCCTACCCAAGAGACATGGTGTGAAGTTATGTTGTTGTTTTTTTTAAACAGAGAAAAAAATACTTCGAAAGATTTAGAAGCACTTCATTACGCTTTTTTCTATAAAAAATATTAGTTAAAACGCTTCCAGGATTTTAAAGGTTATTTTAATAATGAAGATGATACTTAAGAACTTAATGAAAGCGTTTACAATTGGTGGGTTGGTAAATTTGCAGTTGCAAAATGTAAAATGTCGAAATAACATGAATTACAAACATAAACACAGTCTGGCCACTCATGCAACAGTCATAAGAGATACGTTGTCATTTGGGAATACTCGTTAATTTTTAACCGACATCTCAAAAGTTCTTAATTCGTCTGAATTTTTCTGGTGGCTGTTTTAAAAATTCTTTAACGGTTTCAGTCTTTAACGACTAATTATTTTTAGGGTTCTGTATTCAAAGGGTAAAACCAGGATAAGACTTCGCCGTCTATCAGGCGGTATCTCATGAACTAGAAAGTTGAAATTTCACAGATGATGCATTTATTTGTCGCTATTACAACAAATAAAAACTTCTGTTTGTTTTGTATATTGCGTATATTATTCTTAATATATAAGTTTAAATGGGGCTTCTATATAACAAACGTGTTTTGCCGTTCTTACAGTTAAAAATGGGAAACATTTTCCCATTGTCCAATTAGCATTTGGTTGGTTTTTTTATTGATTCACACGTAAACATCAAAAACATGTCATAAAATTAAATGAGTAACTTTCACACCTTATCGACAAATAAATCAAGTTGAAGATGTAATACATACAGTAAAATATATTTTATGTTTTAGGAGTTATCAGATTAGCTTATTTTTGAATTTAAAAAAGAATTTTACATTAAATTAAAAGTTATGTAATTTATATTAGTAAATTATATTAGTAGTAGTAGTTTTGTACGAGGCGATAAGAAAAATAAAGATTAGAAAGAGAAAGCTTACGTATTCACAGGTATTCAAGAGTGTGTCCAGATTTTCTTAAGCACATGCCTGTATTATAAAAAAAAGGTTTTGACTTTCACATTTTATTTAAGATAAGGCCAAAGCCACAAACCACAGATAACATATATTATAAAAAACTAAAATTATATGTTTGTATTCGTCATTTAGATAAAAAAATGCATCCGATACACATTTAAATGCATGGTTTGCTTCAAAGTTTAGATAACCAAATGTAAAATGTACGTGACTTCATCTTAACAGGGCCAAAAACGCCATTAAATATATTTTATTACTTAATTATAGTATTAAAACATTTATTTAAATTAATTAAAATGTTGCTATTAATGATTGCTTAATTGTCACTTGTTTGATTAAAAAGCATTTCATGATAATGTTAACTCAGTTTCGACATTTTTAGTTCGTGTTAATTCTGACAAAAGTAATTAGTAACAATAAAATATCTACTCATTAGTTGTGAAGACAATATTATTGCTTATCTATGTATCTTATATATATATAAACAAAGACGGGTTTGTTACAATACTTCTAACTCGAGATTTGTTGGATCAATTTTCATTGTTTTTGATTCGTTGGATTTGTCTCCGCCTCGAATAGCAGAATACATCTTAAAATAATGAATATATAAGTAAGAAAGATGAATCATTTTCAATAAATGTACATTTCTTCAGTACATATATGTCAAACATATCCTGACGAATACTGAGAATTAAAAAAAAAAAGAGTGAATAAACTATTGTTTAATTGAAAAAAAAAACTTTTTGAAATCAATTCAAAAGGTTGAAAAGTGCCTTGAGCAGATACATAAAAGTTCTTCAAAATTTTATACATGCGTTCAGAAATAATGACAAATGATTAACATTTACACGTGCTTTCCAAAATTTATTTTGTGTAACGGTACGAAATTCGCCGGGTCGTCTAGTTATAAATAAAATAAACAAATATCAGCACGCTCATATCTTTGAAAGCGTAGACAGTAAGTAAATGTGGACCCATCATTAGCCGATAATATTAGGTCCCATGATATGACAGATGGCAAGTACGAAAGCCCAAAGGCAGTATAAAATTAATATTTAAAGGTTACTCCCATACAAAAAATCAGATTTTTTGCCGTTTTTA
>DVZL01003579.1:0-13835 GCA_018236625.1 Lasaia peninsularis
AGATACAGCCTGGTGACAGACATACAGATAGACAGATGGACAGCGTAATCTTAATAATAATTAGTTTTTACCTTTTGGGTGAAAGTCTTAATAAACTTACCCACTCCTTATTTTAACTTCTAAAACAATAGAATGATGTCTTCATAGGTGGAATTAAATACAAACTTATTCAATTATGTTTTAATCGCGTAATGCATTCTCGACAAGTTCACAAGTAGACTCATTTGCTTAATGACGCGTAACCAAGTTACCGTAACACGTAAAAGCTTTCCTATAAATCTCTTTATCTATTCTACCCACCAAATTTAGAGTTTAGAGCCTCGGTGGTCTAGTGGTACACGCTTTGGACTTCTATTTCGATTGTCCAGGTTCAAACCCTGCCATGTACCAAGGACTATTTAACTTAGTACATTTTCTGAGTGCTCTTGAAGGAAAACATTTTAGTAATCCCGAGATTTGTGCCCGATCGATGGACTTCCCACCTGTCACATTGAACCTAATATCGTCGGCTAATCGTGGGTGCATCTCTGCCTACCATTTCGGAGATATTTATTTATTTTTAGAAAAAGAAGTAAAAAGCTAGCCTTTCACCAATTATTAATTGTTATTATTATATCGTATTTGATATAGTACTTAACTGAAAAAACTCATAGAATAGGTACTTCAGATTCGTACCCGTGACCTCGTGGTCGCAGGTGGTATACGATTTATGAGAAGTATATAGTATACTAGTTATCCCAACAAACAAAAGTACCCTCACGCCTATCACGCCGAAGAGATAGACAGAGGTGTGCTAGTATATCCACGACTCGTGAGTCCAGTAGATATACTAGAACACACCCATGATTAACCAAGGTACTAGGGCCCATGATATGACAGGTTGCAAGCCTATTGCCACTTCGGGCATATTCCAATCCCAGGCAATGTTATGATTACTCAGAATACTCTGTAAAACATTTAAGAAAAGTTGCGTGACCTGGGTATTGAACCCAGGACACTACGCGGTTAACAGTCTTAACAGGCGATAGCCGTACCGTTACAACACAGGACGGCCTGTTATAGCGGCGTATCTTTTCTTATAGCGACAATAGAATTAATACAACATTTGTGAAAATTTTAACTGACTCGCTATTAAGGTTTATAAGATACAACCTGATTACAGACAGACAGATTTTTACCCTTCGGGTACGGATCCCAAAAAAAAAATACTTTTCCCTCTTTTCGTAAAAAGGGTGTGAAGTAATAGCATAATATATTATAATACGAACATTATCATGGTATAACTCTTATGTGGACATAAATGTTTTACGAGGAACGCACGCTGTCAATCTTGATGAAGGTTCACTTTGCGAATAACTGACCATTCAAACGGGATTGTATTGCTAACTCCCTTAGCGTAGGAATATAGTACACCGCGGTGTCCTCATAAAAATATGTTTAATGATGTCGTAAAGATATGCTCATATGGCATTGCTCTCAAAGTGTTTGCCCAAGAAAATGTACGAAGTATTGTACAGTCAGTCAAATATATTCTTTTCAAAAAAGATTGAGACTGAAAGGAAGATAGAAACTGAGTTTATCGGTGGTAGAGTGCTGTGCAGCAACACCTTACCTATTCCTAATCATAATGACAATGTCGTGTACCGGTCCAGAGGGTAGGGTAACCAGTAGACTTGCACATAAGGTCTAACAGCCCCACACCATAGAGCAATGGCGCACCTACAACATCTACGAGTATGTTGTCAATAGGCCACAGTTGTCTCTCACCATCAGGAGACCCGTGTGCCTGTCCGCTATTTTATCCTATAAAAAAAGTGTCGCTTAAATATGAAAAAGGGCATAATTCTCTGATGGTTCAGGTCATGAAGACAAAATGATTGTTTATCTATATTGTTATGTAACTAGCTGTTCCCGCGGCTTCGCTCGCGTGGTGTCGATTTGAATCAGTTAAAAAAATAATTAGAGGAAAAGACAATTATTAGATATCCAAAAAGTTTACATTTTTTTTTTTATCCACTAATTAATCGATAGTAAAAAAAATAATCGTCACGACACCACACTGTTCAATGCGAAATAGAAATGAAAATATCTGGCTTGTTTTCTATAAGAGAGTGAGAAATATGCGTACGCCGCACAGCTTACAACAGCTTAAGCACGTCATCCCAACCATGTCGGGGCTTTGTGTCTGAGTTTTGAAAATATCTATCCGGCGACGACATACACAATGGTTACCATAGCTATAACAAAAAAAGTGTCGTGTTAACTTTTTTCGTGAGATTTTTTTCCGTCTAGCCCCCTTTCACAACGCGCGATAAGGGACTTCGTTCCAAAAATGATGTTACGTAATACTTTTTCCCAACTCTCCTGCGTTTTATAATACACCCTTTTCCCCAAATTACGTTACGTAACCCTAAAATGTAAACAATATAATAAGCAAAACCGTTTGCGATTGTCCACAACTGTCGCATAGCAATTTATTTGTATCATATAAGTTTTTATTTTTTTTCCCATTTTTACTCTTTGGGTAAGGAAACCTTTAGGTTTTAACTCACCGTAAGCAATAAGCTATTACAGATAGTGGATATCCGAGATACATCGAAGAAGAGATTTGGTTATTTATTTATTCATGAAACGTCTAAGGCTTAGAACTTTCTGGAAAATGAGAAGTTTCATGAATAATCTGAGCAATCTGTTCTTCTGCTCATCATTAATCTCATTTACCAAAGTGAATATAGGCATCTACTCGATTTTTTTCAATTAACTATGCTACAAAAACGTAGTAATCTACAATTCGAAGAATGGCTTGTATAAACCATTAATATTCATTGATATTGTCTGATTGTTATATGATTTTTTTTGACCAGAAGAAAAATAACTATGATTGCACCAAATATATGACTTGGACTGTACTACACTGAACGATACTATAAATCTATAATGTTCAATTTTATCACCATACCTCCATCGACAGACGTTATGGCCATATTAAATACTAATATAGTTATTGCATTTGTAATCAATTGTTGTTGAGAATTTTTTGATTTGCAGTAAATTTGTTCATAAAAATAGAAATATTTATTGTAAGTAATCCAAAATAGCTTCTGTGGTGAAACGTTACGGCTGTCGTCTGTTTAGACTGGTAATTGCGTAGGGTCCCGGATTCAATTCGGACAACTTTTCTTAAATGTTTTTCAGATTATTCTGAGTAAGCATTATATTGCCCGGGATCGGAATGTGCCCGAAAAGGCGATAGGCTTGCCAACTATCACATCATGGGCCCTAGCACCTTGGATAATCGTGGGCGTTCCAGTATATCTACTGAACTTACGAGTCATTGATACATTAGCACACCTCCGTCTACCCTTTCGAGGATAATAGGCGTGAAGGTACTTTTTTTAATAAATTACTTACTAAAATAAGTTTTTTTAATTATTTTAATAATACGGACAACTTTCAAAGGGCAGACATTTTTTCCACAAGAATTGGTCCAGCAGATCTCGAGTTATAAGTGTGCGCGGCTTCGCCCGCGTGAATTATTATAATAATACAGACAACTTTCAAAGAGCAGACATTTTTCCGACTTATAATAGTAATTGCGTAAAAACATATCCTCTGTTTAATGTAGTCTGTTAAAAAGTAGCCTATGTCCTTCCTCAAGGTCTACTCTATCTCTGTACAAAATTTCATCAAAATCGCTTTAGTGGTTTAGGCGTGAAAGCGTAACAGACAGACAGAGTTACTTTCGCATTTATAATATTATATATATATATATAAATAAATAAAATTGGTGTATCTGTAGTATGTAATATTAAAATGAACGCTTTATACTATATGTTTATTTACAAGGTACATATACCAAAACAACTTTTTTGGCTGTCTGTCTGTCTGTTTGTAACTTCTGATCTCTGGACCGATTTTGATGGGACTTTCACTGGCAGACAGATAATGTAATAAGGAACGGCTTTAGCTACTTTTATATTAGAAATTTATAAAATAAAGAATTAAATAAAAACGCGGACGAAGTTACGTTAAATAATCCAAAAATGAACATCGCTACACCCGTATCCCCAAAAGAAGTACATACTTATGCACCCATGATTAGCCGACGATCTTAGGTCCCAAGATGTAATAGATAGCAAGCTCTTCAGGTAAACTGACAAAACTCATAGAGCAAAATGCCCTAATCGGAAATCGAACCTCGTGCGTTAAGGTCAGACAATGACTACATTCGACAACAAAAACTAAAAGAATCCTGAGTCAGCTTCAAATTTTTTTAAATGCAACTCAGTTATGCAAAATGATTTGAAACATCCTCTCTGGGGATTTACCGTATGGTCTTAATGCGATATTATTTAAATAATACAATGTAAACACAAAAAGACAACCTTATGGCACATGTCATTAAAGTCACAGATTAACGGACACAGTGTTGAAACAATAGGAGCTGCTCTATGACGTCACGGCAAAGGCCTTGATCGATTTTGATGAGTTCGACAAACAACCAGTTTCACATTCCAGGAACATATCATGTACTAGATGTGCCCGCGAAGTCCGCCCATTATGTTTTTTTAAATAATTTTTTCATGTACGGAGAGCGTTCAGTTACAGTTTTATTATTATATAGATAAGTATTTTAGTTTTTGTTGTCCGACTTAGACCTTTTGTCAAAATTTGTTTTTGAAAATTTAAACTTTCTGACATTATTCATGAGATACACCTGGTGACAGCGAAGTAATATGGTCACGTTTGTACTCTTTGGGTGCGGAGCACTAAAATCATTATGAATGAATGAAATTATTATAATGTTGGTACTTGGCACTGGTCTCGAATGCCCCTGAACTGCTATGACCTAAACCGCAAGAATCTATAAAATGAGTTTTTATAGTTTACTTACGACATAATATAAGAAATTGTTGCTTTATAGTAATTCTGCTGCCGCCAAATTAACTTGAACTTTTAAATTATCGCCATCTTATTTAAACGCAAGTAAAAGAAAGAGATAAAAGACTTACCTGTCAAAATAGTTTGTACGTGACATCTCTACAGACGTTTAGTCTATCTGCCCTGGTAATCGATACAGCAGTAAGTCAATAAATGCGGTTTTGAGAAAAAGGCTTTCGAAAAAATTTACTGTTTTTACTGCTCTTTATCAAACAAGAAAATGCATTTCTAATTTACGTATATTTTTGATACCTGGATAGAAAGAAAGCTCGTTTGACGTACATTCCGAATCAACAATAATAAAAAAACAGGCATCTGTGACTTACTGCCCTCTCGATTACTACGGCAGCTATAGCGTCCGAATATTTCGATTAAAATCCGTACAAGTTAATGTAAGTATTCCGACTAATTTCACATGACTAAAATGTTCTATCTCTTTCGTTTTTTATTTAAAAGGAAAAAGATAGCATTCACCTAAATAATAACAAGGGTCTTACTTTCTTTGGTTAAACATTTTTAATGTCATCAATTTTTTATATTGAACATCATAACAATACTAATAACAAATACCTGCCCCCGTCGGGAATTGAAACCGTGTTTCGCGGTTGGTCGTTTACGTTAGACGTATACGTTAAACGTTACCAAAGAGTTGATCAAGCAAATAACCAAATAATATACAATAAACATATTAAATATATAAAATAATCAAAACAATCAGGTACAATACATCTGACGTGGTAATAAGGATAATACACAATATTATCCTTATTTAATATAAGATATCATAGTTAGGACATGTAAAATCAACCATCAGAAATTTTTTTTTAGATAGGTACCATATAAAAAAGTTTAAATTTAAATTTAAATTTTTAGAATAAATTCTAAATTTAAATTAAAAACAAATAAAGGCGAATTCCTGTGTATCTAACAATAATCGATATTTAAAAAAAAATAAAAATAATAATTAAAGGCAAATTTTGAATACCGAATAATTTGAATGGCGGGCCGTCGTCGATGGATGCGAGCGGCATCAAACCGGAAATGACATGACGGAAAATCATGGAGAAGGCTTATTTTATATATAATGGACTTCTATAGGCTAAAAATAAGAAGAGACTTTTTTTATATTTTTCTTTTAGAAGACTTTTTTAAATACAAAAGATGAAAAAAATGTCATACGAATATTCGTACGCAAATTACGACGACAAAATTGATTATAATTGGAAATAAAATTACTATTAATAGTATTTGTACTGTAAATTAATATTATCTATTATTTAACAATAATAATTTATATTTATATGTAAATATAATGTAAATAAGTAGGTACGTAAAAAACCTTAGATCAAATATTATTCCTAAAAATCCTTTATTTGTATAAATCTATTTCCTTTTTGTATTAAACAATATTTTTATTTAGTTTAGAGATATCCTCAAATATTCGAATGATTTTGGGATCTATTTATATGGTTGAGAATTTTAGCTTGTGAAATATGCTTTATTATTTTATGCTTTGATACGTATTTTATAAATATGTCGACTAAATAGCTTCAGTTTATTTGAAATTATATTTCATATAATTTTCGAGTAGGTTGTTATTTAAATGTGTCTCAATATTAACAGCTTTCAAATGTTGTGTGGAGACCTGTGACTACTAGGTATATTTTCCCTTAGAACTTTCACCTAAGCAAATATGGTTACTATTTGTCGTGTTCATAAAAAATTACATCTATTTTACTATTAGGTGCAAAATATGTTAATTTATCACTATACTCAAATATATTTTAATTCATTCGCTTTTAGAAATAATCTATGAAACTTTTTCTTAAATTTTATTTAGTCTGTCATTTTTCATGGTACCTCAGCCCTTTAAACGAGTAATAGAACCTTTATTTTAGCTAATCAGATTCAGAGATAATATTCACATAGACCATATGGGATACTTGTTTGCGTCGACTTCATACTAAAATTATAAACGCAAAAGTTAAGTATGGATGGATGTTTGTTAGTCCTTCACGAAAAAACTACTGGATCGATTTGGAGGAAATTTCACGGTAAGATAACTTATACATGAAAGTAACAAATAGGTTTTTAACCGACTACCTTAAAAAGAGGGTATATTTTTACGCAATAAGTAGGTATTATAAGTCGGAAAAAATCTGTGTTTTGAAAGTTATCTATGTTATTAGAACTATTTACGCGGGCAAAGCCACGGGCGGAAAGCTAGTGATGCAATCTATACGTAAAGAGTTGATCTAAAACTACTTCCAAATATATTATAAAAGCAATATTATATTATAGACACTGGGTTTGTACACTATGAAATTTATGCATGTTATTATTTAGATTAGTCTGTACCAAGAAACTACTAATTGTACGACGTTTTGGAAATGCAAAATCTAACTTAACTATTTTTAAATACAACCAACCACCAGTCAGTATCTCAATTACTTTGACATACAATCCAGTAAGTAGTAATCTCATTTACTTTGACATACAATTCAGTCGTCAGTATTTAATTTACATTGATATAAAATCAAGTTAGTAATCAGGTATTTAAAAACACATATTATCCCCGAAGAAGTAGGCAGAAGTCCTCGAATCGTAAGTCCAGTAGATAATAGATATACTAGAACACCCACGATTAGCCAAGGTACTAGGGTCATGATGTGATAGGTGCAAGCCTAGTACCAAATCAGTATTTAATTTACCATACAGTCAATAGTGAGTATCTCATTTACGTTTTCATTCAGTACTCAGTATATCACTTACTTTGACATAAAATTCAGAATTAGTCAGCGTCTCATTCACGTTGTCATACAATCTAGTCACAGTCAGTATATCACTTATTTTGACATAAAATCTAGTAAGTAGTCAGTATTTCATTCACGTTGACATACAATCCAGTCATTAGACAGCATATAATTTAATTTGACATTCACAAAGCATTCAGTCGTCTTTATCACTTACTTTGACATAAAATCCAGTAAGTAGTCAGTATCTCATTCACTTTGACTTACAACCCAGTCATTAGACAGTATCTCATTTAATTTGACATTCACAAAGCAGTCAGTAGTCAGTATATCACTTACTTTGACATAAAATCCAGTCATTAGACAATATATCATTTAATTTGACATTCACAAAGCAGTCAATAGTCACCATCTCATTCATTTTGACATATAATCCAATTATTAATCAGTAGCTTATTTAGTTTGATATGTACAAAGCAGGCATTAGTCAGAATATCATTTATGTTGTTCATAAATATGAAATGGTATTTTTATTCAATATTTATCATGTTTAAGAATTTTATGGTAACAAAACGTCTGGCATACAAGCAGGACATTATATATTAGTAAAAATATGGACATAATTACAAATAAAGATATAGGTACCTGCCACTAAATATTTTAAAAATGTTATTACTTTTACGGTAGATATATTAACGCTTTATATCGATATCAATTAACTTGCTTTATATCATAATATTTTTTTACAGTTTTTGAATATGCATGCTACTACGTACCTACCTACCGCTGATTATCAAGGATATACTGGAATGTTATGCAATTATATTAGGTATATGTTAATATATTGAAATATTGGTTCCAAAAATCATAACTAGGGAATTAGCTTAACATTCCTTCTTTTTATTGGTGAAACTTCTTTGAGCTGTAAAAAAAACGCTTGGGTACAATTTAAAAGTGTTTATGGTGCTCGCAAAAGTGAGTATATTATATTTAATCTTTATTAATTCTTGGCTGTTTCTAATATCACCGCTTCCAGTGTCCGTACCTAACTTTATGTATGTAATTATTAACTAACAACTGCACATATTATAATTGCTTAATAAAATTAAATTAAAGCTTTTGTACACTTCGCACGCTTAGAATTAAAGTGATTTAACTCAAAATTTATGTAATACTCGATGTTACAATTTCACTCTAATAATATAAACTTAAATTTGTGTACTCAAAAAGGCTAATCCACAAATTTGGTTAAAACCAATCGTTTGCGAAACACGAAAGAAAAATTAATACTTTAATTTTTGAACTTTCTTGCTCATTTATATCACAAATTGTATTTTTTTGAATTCGGTCACTTTAATTTAAAGCATGCAAAATGGCGTATTATATGAATCAAAACCTTTACTCCTATTTGTGGTCCTTTAACTGTGTTTATATCTCTTCATTCTATTCTATATCTATCACTGCCAGTTGAATTTATATACTAAATTATTTGTATATTAAATGTAAAGTATATAGAATGTAAAGTATTCCAAAAATTACATATGTAATATACGAGTAGGTATAGTTGACAATTATTTATCGTTGTTATTTTAAAATAGGATTCATAAAAGTATACGTGAAAACTATGTTTTGTACGAGTATGTTCGTGGTGCACTTACGCTTCCTTAGCACATACGTTTTTTTTTATTGCAACACATTTTTTGAAACCAATTATTGTAAATTTCAGATGTGCGATAGCTGGAGTCGACAGTTTTAATCATACGGAAGGATGGAACACCACGTCAGTCCTCAAAGCGATACCTTTAAATGTGCATGGAAAACTAGAAACCTGCAAGCTCTACGGCGCAAATAATTCCTTAGAAACTTGCGATTCCTGGGTATACGACACTAAATATTTCAAATCATCACGCGGCATCGAATGGAATTTTGTCTGCAGCCGTCGCTGGATGGGTGCGTTAGCTCAAACTGCCTACATGTTTGGAGTTGTCGTTGGTTCAATCATTCTTGGAAGGCTGTGTGATAAGTTAGGAAGGAAAACTGTATTTGTTTGGGCTGGAATCCTACAGTTGTTGTTTGGTGCATCGGTAGCCTTCGCAAATGACTACTACGCGTTCATAGCTATACGATTCTTATACGGTATTTTTGGTTCTGGCTCTTATATAGCTGGATTTGTTCTTACAATGGAACTTGTAGGACCAAGCAGACGAACTGTGTGTGGTGTGGCCTTTCAAATAATGTTTGCAGTGGGAATAATGCTACTGGCCGCTTGGGGATATCTCATAGACAATAGATTTTATTTACAAATTCTATACGCGTTACATGCTGCTATACTCCTACCACATTGGTTTTTAATGGACGAGTCTCCGAGATGGCTTTGGGCACAAGGTCGAGCACGAGAGTCAGTGGCAATTGTAGAAAAGGCTTTAAAAATTAACAAATCCGCTAACACTATAGACACATCGGCATTAGTATCACAGTGTAGAGCAGCCAATGCAAAATATGCAGATGACCAATCGGCGACCACCTCAGATTTGTTTAAAACTCCTAACTTGTTAAAAAAGACTCTCATTGTTTGTGGATGTTGGTTTGCTAATTCTGTAGTTTATTATGGACTATCTTTAAATACAGGAAAATTAAATGGCAACCCTTACTTTATTTTCTTTCTCATGGGAGTTGTTGAGGTACCAAGTTACGTGATCATTGTATACTTCTTAGATCGTGTTGGTCACAGAGCTCTTATAAGTGCAATGATGGTGTTGGGAGGCATTTCTTGTTTAGTAGTTGTAGCCTTACCTCACGGGTCTCATGCAGCAACGGGTGTAGTTATGATTGGCAAGCTTTTCATTTCCGGGTCATATTCAATAATTTATAAGTATTCTGCGGAACTTTTCCCCACCGTTTTACGTAGCTCAGGAGTTGGTCTTGGAAGCATGTGCGCGAGTGTCTCTGGTGCCTTCACTCCATTAATTACTTTACTTGATACACTTGACCCGAAAATTCCTACTATAATATTTGGCTTTTTGGCTCTGCTTTCTGGTTTTTCGACATTTTTGTTGCCAGAAACTATTGGTCGTATGTTACCGCAGTCTATTGAAGATGGTGAAAAATTTGGTGTCGGTGATACATGTTTCACTAACTGCAGCGGAAGACGAATGAGTAATGATACCGTGGACATTCCCGAGACTATGATTCCTCTAGAAGTTAATGAAAAAAAAACTATGACATAATCATTCGAAATAGACATCGAACAATTCTAATTTTAATTTACTTCATATGCATTTATTTTATTAATTTTCGAATACCTATTTTGTTCTACTGTGTAATTCTAAGCAAGTAGTTTATTCATATACACCTCGACTTATGCTTTCCAGGAAATGTTTGTGTAATAATTTTTGTCTTTGTTTTTTTTATATACATAATACATATGTATTTAAAACTTCTTTTATATCTAGTTTTAATTTTTTTACTTCTGTTTCTTATTTTTTCATGAGGTATTTACAAATAGGTACTTAACAGTTTCTATTATGGGTTACAGCCCATTAAATTCTGCATTTTTTGAAACATGTAATGGATTAATAATTGGATATACTATAAAATAGTTTTGTTTGAAAGGGCTGGGAAACATTTTTTGTACCTTTATATTTATAAAATGTTAAGTTATTAGTTAAGTAATTAGAATATATATAAGAGATAATTGGCTAGTCTAGTGTGTGTGCTTAATTTATCTAGTCAGATTTCTTAAGAAAAATAGACTGGAAGTTGTAAACAAAAGTTTTTGCCAATTTTTATAAATTTCTTTATACATTAGTTATTTTGTACGTAATTACCGAATTTCAGCATCGTTTTCGGTGCCGCCATCATGAGGCCAAACTATTAAAACAAAAAATGGTTATATAAGAATTAATATTATTATATAAGAAAGTATTAGCTAATTTAACTATTTTTTATATGTTAAATCTTATCAATAACTTCAAATTCAAAAATGAATATTGAGTAATGTAATGAAATTAAGTAAATAATTTTCAAAATTCGAATAATTAAATCTGTTTAGGTGGTATGGTTCTCCGCAAATTGTAGGTACTAAAAAGTCGTTGCTAAAAGATTTACTTAGGTATATTTTAAAACAAAATTGCAAAACCTAATATCACAGTAGTTAAGGAGATGATATTTTAAAGTTATTCACAATTTACAAAAAGTTACTTGTGCTTGTTTTAATTAATGTTACCTAATAATGCCTACTTAGTGTGTTAAGTGTATTTTTTTAATTTCATAAAAAACAAAATTCAACTTGAACATATAGCTCCTTAAAGATATTACGTTTCGTGCTATTCTCGAATTTTCACACTTTTGATTTATTTTGATTTGAAGGCGCCTAAAGGTCGTAGCTCACTTACACGTTCCTGCTACGCCTCGCCTAAAAATATCATTCAAATATGGGCTTTCAGGCATGACCTTGCAATATAGTTTATAATGGCAACGCAGCAGACGCCGGTCAGGCGGTTAAATTATGTTGCCATTATAAACTATATCGCAAGGTCATGCCTTAAAGCCCATACTTGAATGATATTTTTTTAGACGAGGTGTAGCAGGGACGTTTATGTGAGCTACAACCTTAAGTCCTGTTGTACCCCGACACGATAGGCATGCCAATACTAACCTTGTCTTACGCGGCCCCTGTCTTCTATTTTTTTTCTTAAGCTCATCAAGTCTGAAGTTATATTAAACATAACTTAGCAACAAAACAGGAAAAAATAAGTAACAAAACAAAAACCAATCAAATTGCCTTAGTACATTTAGTTTCCTGTACAAACTTAAGTGTTAAAATAAAAAATAATACCTAATATATGAACTAAAAACTCCTAATAAGTATATGAACTCCGTGTGGTTAAAAATATCCGGATAATCTTTTCTCAGGCTAGGCTAAGTTAGGTTAATTTTTTTTATCTTTAGCTCCAAAAGAATTAGTTTGACTTGGACAAAACTGTTTTAATTTTTTTTTAGGTAAATACAGCATAGGGTAGCAAATATTTGGCCTTATTTAAATTGGTGTATGCTATAGTCAAACTTTCATTATAAGAATATTTTTTCAAGACATGTGAAACCTACTTTTAATATACGACTATAATATGTGTTAGTGTTTATTTTACACTAGCATTCAATCATTCATACGAAATATCAAAACTACATTTTTGTTCTCTTGAAAGTGAAGTATTTTTTTTATTTTGATATATTTATATCATTTTAGATTAATAAAAAGTGTTTTTATTGAGTTTTAATATGACTTAGTACATGTTATTAGCATATTATTATTTACTTAGTTTTCATTTTCATCAGGTTTCCTCACCATCTACCATTTTTTTTAAATTGTTTTTTCTGAAGGAAATATTAGTTTATCGACTTTAAAAATAAAATCTGAACTTCCCTAAAAGCGTTTAAAATTACAATTTATATAAATTTAAAAGATATTCAGGAAATGAACTACTTAAAACAATCTTTTTTACATATACTAATTCATCCATTATATTTAATAGAAATAGTTTTGATACCAGTTTTTTTTATTATCGTACAAAACATTATTCATACATTTTTTGTGTAGTGTATAATGTGATTAATAAGACTTAATATAATTATTTTACGTTATTTCACCATCACTAAAACAGTGCCTCAAATATATACAACTAAGACTTTGTTTAGATTTTAATTTTATTATAACTATTATCTTTGTTTTAATTGTAGGCAATAAACTTTTAATTTTTTTCTTATGTTTCATTTCTGTGAATCATTATGTACTTACCCTACATCTACACAAACAATTATACCTACCTTTCATTGTAACTAATTTTTATTAGGTTTCCGTACCCACAGGGTCAAAACGGAACCCTATTACTAAGACTCCGCTGTCTGTCTGTCTGTCACCAGACTGTATCTCAAGAACTGTCTTAGCTAAACAGTTGAATTTTTGCCGCTTCTACAAAAAATACTAAAAACACGATAAAATAAATATACAAAGGGTGCTCCCATACAACAAACGATATTTTTTGCCGTTTTATTAAATAACTAGCGAACGCCCGCGGCTTCGCCCGCGTGGATATCGGTTACCGCTGCAAAAAGCCTACTCAAGAAAGACATGGTCAGCTAAAT